>CM046448.1:7307906-7600406 GCA_025506515.1 Flaveria trinervia
GCATATAGGTCATAGGGAATTAACAATTCAAAACACTACACTGCCCCTCCATGAGTTCTGGAATATGTATATGATCTAGATTTGGTTGGTGTTAGATCATTTATAATGTCATCGTGAGAGGGGCATGGCCATGTCACCTAGATGGGATAAACACTACACTGCCTCTCCATGAGAGAGTGACTGAGCAACCCATCGTGAGTAAACTCATAAGAGTGGAAGGAAGATTTCATAGGCAAATGAAATGAGAGATGTATACACATGTCAATCTTTTTACTACAAAATTAATCACACTCACTTTACCCAGAGAGTTTCTCTATACTCATTTTTAGATATATAAATATTTTTTGTTTTCTCAATTGATACTTTTTAATACTTTTATTATTATCTTTTCTATTTTCTCTAATTACAACCACTTTGAAAAACATTAAGAATTTATAAGGGTTGAACTATATTTCTCAAATATTAGAACAAACAATAATATTTTCTCTTTCTCTACTTACAACCATTTATAACAATTAAAAGGGGTATTTTGGGCGGTTATAAATTATTTTTCGGGCGGTTGGAGGGGCAAAACTGCCCAAAAATACAAAGCATTAAATATTTAAAATAAACCATCAAAAAACCGCCTGAAAAACCCTAGAAAATGCCCAGAAAATTAAAAATCCGCCCAGAAAATTAAAAATCCGCCCAGAAAATTAAAAACGCCCAGTTTGAAATTTAAATCGAAATCTCAGCTTATTCAACCTCCAACTCTATCATATTTTATTTCTCAGTTTCTATTCTCTCTCTCCCTCAAACTCTTCAATTACTTTCACTTTTTCATTTACTACCTCTCTTTTAACTTTTTCAATCATTTTCTTCTTTTATTTTAACATCTTTTTACGAAGAAATGAAGATTTAAGGTTACTAATTTGATTAAAGGTTTTTCTACTTAGTTTATTTCTCATTATATATAGATACATAAATAATTATATTGTATTTGAGCTAATGTTATTATGTAATGTTTTTAGTAATTCAACTTATATCGAAAATTTATATATCATTCATCTCCACGTATATTCAACATATATTTAGCATCTTCATTAAAGGTTAGTACATTTTAACTCAAACTTTATTATTTAAAATATAGATTATTTTATATATATGTATGTATATATTGTAAGGCTTCATTCCCGAAAACCTCACAGTTAGTCAATCATAGCAATTAAAATATTAAACATTACAATTAAACAAGCTTAAGCAGCGGAAATAATTTATCAAAAGCCATTCACTTCATTTAAAACACTGTTATTAAGCAATACATCATCATTGACTGTTTACAAAAGACTTGTTTACATGCATTACAAAACAACAGCGACACAGAGTACGAATGGATGTCAGACTTTCCCCACCGAGTAGCTCAATCCTCATGCCATCCTCAGCAATAATTACCTGCCAACTGAAAATGTATAAAAGTCAGCGTTGCTGAGTGAGCTCTAGTTTTGTAAACAATAAAATACTTTCTATATGTTGTATAAGAAAATACTCTTTTCTGTAAAATACAACTCTGTACTGTATATGCGAGCACGCATCAACTATATGAACGAATATTGTTCGTTCTCTTTACTGTAGGCCTTGTCTGTTCTATAAACTTTTATCTTTATGTTTCACTTTCTGTATGGACCAGTGAGCAATACCCCAACTATATGCACGATGGAAAACGGGTGATGGGCCATCTATATCCCTCGAAAGGGTCAATTGTATCCCTCGAAAGGGTCAACTATATCCCTCGAAAGGGTTCTGTGTACTATGTACAAGGCCAACCCAATCACCCAGGACATGCTGCAAAGGTCCTACCAATCTCAATTAATTGACCCTGTGTGCATAATAAGGTAGTTAACCCGCAACACAGTTGAGCTAACGACAACATGGTCGTGTACCTCCTGTAAGCTTGCAAGACTTGTTAACATTTTCATTAATATTCCTCTTCTTTCTTTATTGCTCTTTCACTTTATTATTACGATATACTTTACGTTACGATAATAACATACCACGTAAAGTCACATACTATAAGTAATAATAATAATAATAGCAATAAGAATAATAAAGAACAATCATAAGCAATCATATCATGCATGAAACAACATCATTAATAAGCCCTTAGTCAACCTCGGTCAAAACCTAAGGCACAGACTACCAGAAAATTCTGTGAAAATTTCTAAGTCTTAGGCGCATGGGAACTATTTGGGCGCATGAACCCTGTTCGGCCGTTTCATCACTATGTAGGCGCATCAGCCAACACTTAAGCATTTTCACTTTAGGCGCATGAACTATTCAGGCGCATGAACTATACAGGCGCATGGGCACTATTTGTGCGTATGAACACTTAGGCGCATGAGTAATTCAGGTGCATGGACACTTAGGCGCATGGGCCACTTGGGCGCATGGGCACTATTGGGGCGCATGGCCCTACACTTAGTCATCCAGCTAACATTTCTAG
Organism: Flaveria trinervia; assembly: GCA_025506515.1. Classification (NCBI taxonomy): domain Eukaryota; kingdom Viridiplantae; phylum Streptophyta; class Magnoliopsida; order Asterales; family Asteraceae; genus Flaveria; species Flaveria trinervia. Next base: position 7,310,386 of record CM046448.1, read on the forward strand.
ACGCATGGGCCACTGTTTAGGCGCATGGGCTGTACTTTATCATTTCTAAGGTAATCTTAGGCACATGTGCTACTGTTTGGGCGCATGGATCACACTTAGTTCTTACTATGACATTTTCTGGCGCATGAGCCTTATCTAGGTGCATGGACCTTCTGTTCGACATATTTCCAGTATGTTTTCAACCCAATCATCAAATCGATCTGTTTTAAGCTTAATGTGGCTATTCTAAACATGAATAACCTATAAGCATTCAAGAATCACATTCATTCATGCACAAAACATACAGGCATACATACTCAAATATTTGGAAACCTTTTACATACATTTTCAGCCCCAAAGATGTTTGAAAACAAGTAAAAACCGGGGTCTAGAACTCACCTGATGCAACTTGGGTGTTTCTTCCTTTCTAACCCGCTTGCAAATGAGTTCAAACACCTAAAAACAACACCACACACGCACACCCGAGCACAAACACAAGCACATAAGCATGTAACTGGGATAAAACCCGTTATAAACATGTAAAAACCACGAATTTTACCTTGAATTCATTCACTTCTTCTTCTTCCACAAACCGAGAGTTCTCTTCTACTTTCTCTCTCTAGAACCGAAGAAATGGTGATGTGAAGTGAGGGTGGGCGGCCATGCCCATCTTTACACCAACATTTCAAAGTTTTGTCCTTTTGGATACTTTTGGTCCCTCCACTTGGACCTTATAGCTTTTCTTTTTTTATTCATTATTTCTTGTCTTTTAGAAAAATAACCGGGTGTTACATATATAATGTTTTATATTATAGGGATATTCAAGTGTATATATATATATGTTTGTATATGTTAGATATTATATATATATATTTATATGCATGATCTATTATACAAATATGTATATAAGTATATAAAAAGTATAAAAAATTTATAAAAAACTAAATATGTATATGTAAATATTTGTATATTAGTATGCATATTTATTTAGGATATATAACAATTAAAATTATGCCTACCTGATAATTATCTAATAGAGATAAATTTCGGTTTGTCTCCTATTTAGGACTACTTTTTGAGTATTGTATCTCACTAGGATGTGTCTACATTTTAACGAGTGACTATTTAAGAAAAAACAGTTTTATTTCATTTTATCTATTTCGAGCTTACAGATTATCTGCATACTTAGGGAGTTAAAGGGAAATGCTTCTAATTTTTTCTTAGACAATCACTCGTTAAAATGTATATATATGAGATATAATACTCAAAAAGTAGGTTAGGATCTACAACCTTAGAATACCTAAACGTTCATAAATTCATATTACTTATTTGATTATTTTAATTTTGAGATCAAAGGTAGAGAATTTTGGATGTACAAAAGTGGATGTACTACTGAAATATATTCGAAAGGTGTTTCTTGTTTTATTAAAAATGCTGAAGCTATTCAGATGAATGTTGGCTCTAAATGGATTTGATGTCCATGTGCGATTTGTAAAAATCTTCAAAGTTTTGAAAATATTAATGAAATAGAGTATTATGTGTTCATAAATGGTTTTATGCCTAGATACACTTGTTGGTTAAAGCATGGGAAATCATCGGTTAATTGTGACACGACATCGGTTAATTTGGATGATGTGGAAAATGACATCTTAAATTATGCCAATGACGATACATACAATGAAAATTTAAATGATGACAATCTAAATAACATGTTAAATGATTCAGACAATAATACCGGTGACACGACACAAAGAAAGATTACAAAACCTATTTGATGATGCAGAAAAACCATTCTATAAAGGTTGTGAGAATTTTTCAAAACTTGGTGCTATATTAAGATTGTTTAACTTGAAGGCAAAAACAGATGGAGTGATAAAAATTCACAGATCTATTAGTTATTTTGCATGACATGCTTTCAAAAGATAATGAGTTACCAATTTCTTTATATCAAGCAAAGAAATTAATGTGCCCGATAGGATTGGAAGTTGAAAGAATACATGCATGTCCAAATGATTGTATCTTGTATAGAAATAAGTTTGAAAAAAGTCATAAATGTGTTACATCCGGTGAATCAAGATATAAAAATAAAAATAAAGGTGTTGAATATAGTGATGATGTGATGAAAAATGGACCACCGGCTAAATTATTATGGTATTTTCCCATTATACCAAGACAAAAAATTATTCTCAAATGAGAAGGAAACAAAATTAATTCGATGGCATTCAGATGAGCATATAAATGATGGAAAATTAAGACATGTGACGGATTCACTTCAGTAGAAATATATTAGTAGAAAATTTCCTGAATTTGGTAATGATGTTAGAAACATAAAGTTTGGACTTAGTTATGATGGAACCAATCCTTTTGGAAACATAAGTAGTCGTCATAGCACATGGCCAGTTCTTCTTTGCATCTAAAATCTTCCATCATGGTTATGCATGAAACAGAAATACATAATGATGTTGTTGTTAATTCAAGGGCCAAAATGACCCGGTAATGACATTGATGTATATCTTTCACCTTTGATTGTTCACTTAAAACATCTTTGGAGTCCAGGTGTATATGTGTATGATGCTTATAAAAAAGAATACTTTGATTTGTGAGCTATGATTTTTTGCACACGAAGTGATTTTCCAGCATGCGGTAATTTATCTGGTTATAACATGTAACATCTTGTATTTTTGGTTAACTAAAAGTTAGCATCGTTTATTCTTGTAAGGACCATTGTTGTCAAATATGAAACTCATAGGTTGCTTATGCTTATTTTCTAGTTTGGTTTTAATTCTTTATTTTGCAAACTAATAATCTTAATTATTAAATAGAACATAATTAGTAATAGCACTCAAAATAATAATAACAATGGTTATAATAACAACAATGATAATAACATTAATAGTAATAATGCTATAAGAATGAAAGTTAAAAAAAACAATAATAATAGAAATAATAACTAATAAAAGTTAAACAAGTAAAAAGTGGTAAAGTAACTAAAACTTAAAGATAATTAAAGTCTAAGGGGTTAATTTTTTTAATTTTGAAACTTTAAAAGAAGTGTTTGGGCATAAAATAATAAAGGAAAGAAAGTACAGGGACCATTTGTGTAAACATTTGAAACCTAAACCCCTCCCCCTTATTCAATCCCGTATTTCCGGCCGCCGGCCAGCAAAGCTCTGGCGCGGCGTCGGCGAGGTCCAAAAGTCACTAAATCGTACAAAAATGAAACCCAAATACCCCTAACCAGTTCATGGAAACGAATCGAACACAATTATGATCTTAATTATGATTAAACAGCGGTTACAAGCCACAAAACATTTCGAATAACCGAAACATTTAATTTTGAACCGTTCGAACATTGAAACTCAATGATAGTCAAATTAATTGAAACCTAAACAATGGATTAATCATTACTAAACTGAAACACAACACAATTTCATCTGAAATACACTCGGATACCACATCCAAATCTCATCTACATCGTCAACCTGCACCCAAGTCGTTCACCTTCGTCTAATCGATTTCAATCAAAATTAATAAAGGGCTATCAATCACTGAGACCCTTGGAAGACTCCTGTACAACGAATTCGATTGTTATTCTCATTTGCAACCTGAACCACTTTCATTAGTTTCGCAACTTGTTCTTCATTTGTCTCATCACCAATTCGACTGCAACCGGGTAATTGATTCTATATACACACTCGATTTGACATGGGGAACAAAATCCCCATGTCTATTACAGTAATCATCAATGTTATATACCTCAATTTGGGTTGAATTAGGATTAGGGTTTATGTGATTTGGGGAAAACTTTTAATTTGGGTTTAAAAGGAATTTAGAACCAATGTAAACCAAGGCCGCTACCCTAGTGACACGCTTGCATTCCAACATTGAGGTTTCGGGTTCGAACCCAGGCACCCTCAACTCATATTTTTGGGCTGATTTATCCTTGTTTTAAATTCAGAAATTTTTTAAAAATTTATAAAGTGTTTTAATGTATGCTTTTAACGTGATTTTCCTATCGAGCGTAATCACTTTGTGTTAGGTTTGAATTATAGGTGTGGGAAGCTTAAATGATGTATTCAAAGGTTGTATAAAGATTGGATGATATATGGATGAAAAGAGATGAAGAAAATGAAGAAATTGGTGCAAAATGAGCATATGACGTAACTTACGTCCTACAGAAATTAAGCTACGTCCTTTTTAAAACTGATAGTTTTTTGGACGTAAGACAGAGGCTAAACACGTATATCATGGGGGAGGACGTATTTTACATCCCTAAGGACGTAACTTACATCGTAGGGTAGGATTTGACGTAATTTTCCTGATTTTGACCATATTTAAGAAGGGTTATCAATTCTAAAAACCCTAATTCGGATTGGGAGCAAAAAGGGACGAACTTGAATGATTCTTGAGGTCAATTCTACTTCTCCAACTCATTCCAATCTATCAAATCATGTTCCAATCCGATCTTGTTGCCGAATTCATGAAAATACAAAGGCTAAACTTTTCATGATCTACCTTGGGTTATAGGTTTCGTGTTTTTAGGTTTTCGTTTATGTTCAAATTGTGTTGGGATTAAACTTTAGAACCCTTTAAGTTCTTTATTGAGTTTAACTTGTGGCTTGATTGTTTAAACAATTGTTTTAGTAAATCTTGATTTGAATTCATATAATTATGCGCAAGTTGTATGATTGCAAGGTTTTGATTGTTAATTCAATTGACATGGTGTACTAAGACCCGTTAAGTCTTGGTTATCTCTGTCACTTAATCATTACACATATAGAATCCTCGTTAAGGATTTTCCACTGAGTTGAACTAGGTGATTAACGAAAACCGAACCTGAATCCCGAGGTGGATTACCATTTTTCATAATCGTCTTCTAATCAATTTTCATTACTCGCAATATGTTTTCTTAATTAAGTAGTAATCATTCTAAAATTCACTTTCCACAACCAAGAGGCATGTAACACCCGGTTATTTTAAAAGACAAGAAATGAAGAATAAAAAGAAAGAAAAGTAATAAAGTCCAAGTGAAGGGACTAAAAGTGTCCAAAAGGACAAAACTTTGAAAAGTTGGTGTAAAGGTGGGCATGGCCGCCCACCCTCACTTCACATCAACATTTCTTCGATTTTAGAGAGAGAGAGAGAGCAGGGGAAAACTCTCGGCTGAAGAAGAAGAAGAAGAGAAGTGAATTCAAGGTAAGAATTCAAGGTTTTTAAATGTTTATGATGGGTTTTATCCCGGTTATATGCATATGTGCTTATGTGTTTGTGTATGTGCTCGGTGTGTGTGTTTGGTGTTGTTTTTAGGTGTTTGAACTCATTGCAAGTGGGTTAGAAAGGAAGAAATACCCAAGTTGCATCAAGTGAGTTCTAGACCCTGGTTTTTACTTATTTTAAACTATCTTTGGGGCTGAAAATGTATTAAAATGATTTTCAAAGCTTATGTATGTTTAGCCGTATGTAATGTGCATGATTGGATGTTGATTCTTGAATGCTTATAGGTTGTTCATGTTTAGAATAGCCACATTAAGCTTAGAACAGATGGGTTTGATGATTGGGTTTGAAAACATACTGGAAACATGTTGAACAGAAGTCCATGCGCCTAGATAAGGCTCAGGCGCCTGAAAATGCCTTAGAAAGATTTAAGTGTAATCCATGCGCCTAAACAGTAGCCCATGCGCCTAATTTTACCTTAGAAATGTTTAAGTACAGCCCATGCGCCTGAACAGTGGTCCATGCGCCTAGAAATGTTAGCCGGACGACTAAGTGTAGGGCCATGCGCCCCAATAGTGCCCATGCGCCCAAGTGGCTCATGCGCCTAAGTGTCCATGCGTCCGAATAACTCTACGCCTAAGTGTTCATACGCACCAATAATGCCCATGCGCCTGCATAGGTCATGCGCCTAAAGTGATAAATGATTAAGTGTTGGCAGATGCGCCTATATAGTGATGAAAAGCTCGAACAGGGCTCATGCGCCCAAATAGTTCCCATGCGCTTAAGCACTTAGAAACTTTTACAGAATTTCTAGGAGTCTGTGCTTTAGGGTTTTGACCAAGATTGACTAAGGGCTTATTAGTGATGATGTTTCATGCATGATATGATTACTTATGATTGTTCCTTATTATTGTTATTGCTATTATTATTATTACTTATAGTATGTGACTTTACGTGGTATGTTATTATCGTAACGTAAAATATATCTTTATAATAAAGTGAAAGAGCAATAAAGAAAAGAAGAGGAACATTAATGAAAATGTTAACAAGTCTTGCAAGCTTACAGGAGGTGCACGACCATGTTGCCATTAACTCAACTGTGATGCGGGTTAGCTACCCTATTATGCACACAGGGCCGATCAATTTAGATTGGCAGGACCTTTGTAGTATGTCCTGGGTGATTGGGTTGGCCTCGTACACAGTACACATAACCCTTTCGAGGGATACAATTTACCCTTTCAAGGGATATAGTTGACCCTTTCGAGGGATACAGTTGACCCTTTTGGGGGATATAGTTGACCCTTTCGGGGGATATAGTTGACCCTTTCAAGGGATATAGATGGCCCATCACCCGTTTTCCATCGCCCATATAGTTGGGGTATTGCTCACCGGTCCATACAAAAAGTGAAACATAAAGATACAAGTTTACAGAATAGACAAGACATACAGTAAAGAGAACGAACAGTATTTGTTCATATAGTTAATGCGTGCTCGCATATACAGTATAGAGTTGTATTTTACAGAAAAGAGTATTTTCATATACAACATATAGAAAGTATTTTTATTACTTTAAAAACTAGAACTCACTCAGCAACACTGACTTTTATACATTTTCAGTTGGCAGGTGATTATTGATGTGGATGGCACGAGGGTGAAGCTACTCGGCAGGGAAAGACTGACATCCATTCGTATTCTATGTTGCTGTTGTTTTGTAATGCATTAAAAGAATTCTTTTGTAAACAGATAATGATGATGTATTGCTTAACAATAGTGTTTTAAATGAAATGAATGGTTTTTGATAAATCATTTCCGCTGCTTAAATTTTATATAATTATAATGTGTAGTGTTTTAACTGCTGTGAATGACCAACTGTGAGGTGTCCGGGAACGGGGCCTTACAAGGCAATAGTTTGATAATCCATTAGTTAATCCATTTCTTACAGATCAAAGTACAACACATCGACAACTAATTCCACGAGGTTCGACAACCCTACTTACCCTAACTAGTTAAGGTGAATAGGAAAACACATTTTACATCTTATTTGATTAATACTTCGACATCGATCAAATATTAGCGTTGTTGCCTGGGAATGGTGCGCTTGGTGTTTTGCTATTTGATTTGTTTTTAGTTTTTGTTATTCTTTTTGCTTTAATTCTTTATTCCCTTGTTACGCTTGGTGTTTTCATTGTGTAGGTGAAAAATTGCATGCATACTCACTATTCGGGTAGGAAATCACCATTAGTATTCGATCCAAAGATAGAGAAATCAACAATGTATAATCATGTTCTGCATTGATCAGGGCTACCAACTACATCAATTTCACAAGCTATTGATCAAGCAGCTGGCAGTTCATCTGATTCAACCCAAATAACCAACCACCTCAAAATCCAAACCCCCCTCCTAATAACCAAAATCAAAACCCAAATCCACCCCCACCACCAAACAACAACCACAATAATAACCTAATTCAACCACCACCCAACAATGTGAATCAAAAACCTCAATCAAGGTGATGACTTTGATCATATGAGCATGCATAGTGTTCATACGGGTGATGAAGATTATGAAGATGAATGGAATAACAATGAAGAACTTCATAACGGTGCAAATTATGATGCTTGGGATGGAAATTTTGGTGGCGGTGATGGACAAAATGGAAATAACAATCGAGGGAATGATCAACATGGGTGGAATGCAGCACCTATCAACCAACAACAGGGTAGGGTTAACAATAATGTCAATCAACTAAGAAGACCTCAAAGAGCTCAAGTACGAGGTGTGGATAGTCATTTCAGACCTGCTATTTCTGAAAATCCAAATCCTATTGCACCTCCAAATCGTAGAGGAAGAGCTTTTGATGTACGCCATCATTATCTCACCATTCTTCCAGCATTTAGAGGCACTGAAACCAAAGAACCATATGTGCATCTTGCTGAATTTGATGCCATATGCAGTACTATTGGTGGAAATCACTTTACACAAGATGAAGTGAGGCTGCGATTGTTTCAATTTACCTTGAAAGATAGAGCGAAGCAATGGTTCCTCACTTTACCTGATAATAGTATTCACACATGGCAAGAAATGCAACAAACATTTTTGGATGAATACTATTCTATGGGTAAAACTAGTGACGCGAGAGATGCTATTCGATCCTTTTCACAACAAGCAGGAGAACAGTTTCATGAAGCATTCACAAGGTTTAAGGAACTGATCCGTATGTGCCCACATCATGGAATTGAACATTGGGAGTTGATTAAGGCTTTTTTGGATAGATTGATCAATGAAGAGAGGAAGTATTTATATTCTACAAGCAATGGCACATTCCTTTCTAACCATGAGGATGCAAATTGGGAATTTCTAGAGAGGATGTGTAGGAACTCTAAAGCACAAGCTTCTGCTAGTAGGCGATCAAAATCTAATATGGCAAGATCGACCACGGTTGATTATAAAACTAAAAAGAGAATTGCATCGTTGGAAAAACAATTAGCAAAGCTAGAAAGAACAGGAGTGAAGGAAGTTGCAAATGTGGGCTATGATGTATGTGAATAATGTGGTGAATTGGGTCATAATGGTGAGTCTTGTCCTGTGGTAAAAGGAAGAAGTGAGGAAGTCAATCAAGTTTATGGAGATAGGAAGCAATTCAATATGACTTCCAATACTTATCATCCTGGATTGAGAAATCATCGTAATTTCAAATATGGTAATGCTTCAAACCAGATGAACCCTAACTTTCAAGGCAATAATCAAGGCAATCAAACATATCAAAATCGAACACAAGGGAATTATAGTCCAAGTGGTTATCAAAGACCTTCATATTCTCAAGGAAACAATCAAGGGAGCCACAATCATGGGAGTCAACAAGGGAGTTCATCACGAAGTTATCAAGGAAATTCTTCATCGGGACAAGTTGGTGGTGAAGACTCTGCAAATGCAAAGCTAGATGCTCTAATGAACATGATGAAAGAGAACATGCAAGTGAATAGGGGAGAATGAAATTAGAGATAAAGCTTATGAAGCTTTAAACAAGCAAATGGGACAATTAGCTGAAGACGTGGCTCAAATTAAGCGGAACCCCAGGAAACTACCGAGTGATACCATGATCAATCCTCAACATCAAGGAACCAACACGGAAAACATGAGAAATGTTCACATCAATACGGTTAGTATCCTTCCTGACTTTGAAATTATTGATAATGACTTTACTTTTCTTTTACAACAAGTTGCAGATAAGGAAGAGAAAGTTGATGCAGTGGAAGATGGTGACGATGGAGCACCCATCATTCCAATTAAAGTAGGGAATCTGAAGATAAAAAGAGCACTCTTGGATTATGGAGCAACTGTTAGTATCTTGCCAGGTATGTTATATGATCGGTATGACTTTGGTTCTCTAGAGGAAGTTAACACCACTGTGGTGTTAGCTGACTTGACTCAGAAAAGTCCTCGGGGGACGATAAGGAATGTTATAATCAAGTTGGGAGAATTCTACTATCCGGTGGACTTTATGGTGCTTGATTATGCACCGGTGAGGACAAACAAGCAACTGAATGTCATATTGGGTCGACCATTTTTAGCAACTGCCAATGCTAAAATCAATTGTCGGGATGGAACAATTGAAATGTCTTACGAAATTCGTAAGTTACGTTTTGATGTATTTTCCAAGGCGATTAATTATTGTTAATGATGATGTTTTTATGCCACATATGACTAACGTGTGTGTTCCTACTTATACTTCATGTGTAAGCATGAACACCAACTTTGAGAATAGTTTTGAGTATGATAAGGTTAAGCATGTGGACTTGAAGGAACTGATGAATTTAAAAGAAGAGAAAGAGCTATTTATGATGATGGAAACAAAAGACGAGAAGCCTAAAATAAAGAAAAAAGTTGGCGACCCACTTGATCATATTAAAGACAGAGTTGAGGCATTAATGTTTGGGCCACAATGTGATCTAGTTGAAGATCCACCAGATTATTTGAAAAATACCGGAGTCAAGCATCCTACTCGACCACCATGAGTGGTCGCAGGTATGGTCTGGCTGAAGACCTAAAACTTAGCATTATTCGGGAGGCAACCCAAAATTAAATTTTTATGCTTTTATGTTTAATGTGTTTGTTTAAGTAGCTTATGTTGTTAATTTGGTGGTGTTATATTATTATGTGTTGGGAGTGGTTGTTTTTATATTTGGGCCGGTTTGGGTTGAAAAGTCGTTGTGTTGATTGATTGGATAATTGATTTAAAGAAATCTTACACTTAACCTAAATACCATACATTAGGGACAATGTATCCCAAGTGTGGGGATGAGAAAAATGTGAAAACTTTTAATTTTTTTGTTTTGAGCAATCCAATTGGACATGAAAACAACAAGCATACCAATTGATTCCTACCTTGGTTGAAGTAAGGGTTCTTAATCATAGTCTAATTCCATGATAGCGTAAGGAATTGTGTTTAGCAAGGCTTTTAGAAAATGTTAAGAATTACCTAATTGTGATTAACAAGCTATTGGTGTAATAAGTTCATACACGCATCAACATCCCATATTTCCTAACTTGGTGATATGTTGAAGCCTATTAGATTGTTAGTTCATAAAACTTATTTTATTTGTTGAGTGTAGGTTGTATGACTTTTTGTTTTAGAACTTGTGTGATTTGATGCATGCTAAGACGGTGACTTGATAAATGCACATAGATGATAGAGGCAATCTAGGACCCCCCATTTCCTTTCAAACTATTTTTGTGTCATACTAGTTCCTAAATTTCTCCTAGTAATCGTTTCGAGCCTTAAACTATTTCCTTTGTTACAACCACATAATTAGAACCCGAATCAACGCATTCACCACTGATGATGACATTCCAAGTGTATCAGTATTTGATTTTTGGTAATAATTAGTAATAAAAAAAAGAAAAAAAGAGAAAAACAAAGAAAAATGCAAAAATACCAAGTATAGGATAAGTGTGTGCCCATGGTTCTTTTATCTTTAGTAGTAGTTATTTTAACAAGAATGTCAACAATGATATTTACCTTGATTATTTTAGCCACTTTTACAACCATACATTCCTACCCGAACCTAAGCCCAAAACCGATAAGTCCTTGTGATATGTGCATTACTAATGTAGTATTGTGGAAGTTTGATCACCACTCAAGCATATGATAACAAAGTTTCATATGTGGACCTTTTGAGTGATTTATTGGTGCAATTTTCACCAATCCTTTTGAGTGGAGCGAAAATAGTGAGGGGTGTGTTGCATGAAAATAAAAACCAAAAGTCTGTTAGGTTTAATTAGGATGATTCTATTTTGAAATAAATGTAACACGCTTTACTTGCTAACCAAACACAATTATTGTAATTCTGGAATGGGGTATGACTTTGGACCATAGCTAAGACATAGTAAGGGACCTTGGTTTATATATTGTTGTTTAGTGTTTCAAACGGATTTGCTTGAGGGCAAGCAAAGGTTAAGTGTGGGGATGTGATGTGAGTGTGTTGAAATGCTATTTTAAGTGTTTAAATGTTAAATATTAAGTCTGATTACTTGTATTTATGCATTTGATCATGTTGAATAGGTTAACTAGGAGTTTGAAGTGATTTTGTAGGTAAAATAACCAAGTTGGAAGCTTCCATGGTGATACAAGGCGTTGGAGGGGTCAAGAAACGAAGATTCAAAATGCAGTAGAAAAGTTTCCACCGTAGCCTACTACAACCACCGTAGGCTACACCAGCATCAGCCAAAAAACAGCAGAATACCCTCCAGCATAGGCTACGCTGGCTGGCGTAGCCTACGCCAGAGCCTTCAGGAAACACCTATAAAATCGCGTTTTTGTTAGGTTTCACCCACCACTTGCCCCCCATTCGACCTAGGACAATTTGAGATGAATTTTGGGTGTTTCTAAACCTATGATTCACCATTCTACATCGTTCTAACACCATTCAATCATCCGGGATGCAATTCAACAATGATTTTGAAGATCATTCAAGAACAATGAGCGGATAAACTTCTCGTGATCTACTTCGGGTAATGGGTTCGTGTGATTAGGTTCTTGTTTGTGTTAAACTTGTGTTGAGATTAAACTTTAGAACCCTTTAATTTTTTTTATAAGTTTAACTTGTGTTTTGATTATTTAAACAATTGTTTTGGTTAACCTTTATTTGAATGTCATATGATATTGCGCGAATCGTATGGTTGTAGAGTTTTGGTTACTAATTGAATTGGTATTGTGTATTAAGACCTGTTAAGTCTTGATTATCACTATCATTTAATCATTACAAAAATAGAATCCCCATTAAGGATTTTCCACCAAGTTGAACTAAACGATTACTAAAAACCAAACTTTAACCCCGAAGTGGATTGCTCTTTCTTATAATTGTCTTCTTAATTAAGTTTAATCATTTGCAATTTGTTTTCTTATTTACTTTCTTAATCATTCCAAAATCTAGTTTTTACAGCCAAGAGGCAATAGTTAATTTAAGTAATTTGATAATTTAGTTAATCGTTTCTTATAAATCAATTTACAATACACCGACCACTAATTCCACGAGGTTCGACAACCCTACTTACCCTAACTAGTTTAAGGTGAATAGAAATACAATTTAACATCTTATTTGATTGGTACTACGACATCGATCAATAATGCATAGTGAAAAAAATGTATGTGATAGCTTGATTGGCTTATTGTTAAACATTCCTGGAAAAAATAAAGATGGTATCAATGTTTGTAAAGACATGGAAGAAATGGGAATACGCAAAGAGCTTGCCCCTATTGATCAGGGTCGTCGCATTTATCTGCCACCTGCATGTTTGTAAGGCCCCGTTCCCAGGACGCTTACAGCTGGTCGATCATCGCACATAAAACATATATATTTATTATCTTACATAAAAACGTTGTTGCGGAAACATTTAACCCAACATTCCATTTAAATATAATAGCTTTTGAAAATAATATGTTGTTATCGAATTACAAAATATATGTTACATTTCATTACAAAAGCATTATAACAATGGATGTCATCCCAAAAGAGCTGAGTAGTCGCCCCGTGCCATCCTCAGCAACATACCTGCCAACTGGAAACACATCAAAGTCAGCGTTGCTGAGTGAGTTCTAGTTTTATAATAAAACATACTTTTCTTTCATTAAAATCGTTCTTTACTTTCATGCGATCATACATCATACGTACACATAGATAATATCATTATTATCTTCTTTAATCTTTCATGCTTTCATTCTTTCATCGTTACCTCTTTCCTTTCCTACAACCATAAACTTTACCCAGCTATTTCCTGGTACTGGACCAAGGACTATCATAGACCAGCTATAACGGCTCGTCGCACCTCTGGTCATAGTACCTAGGGTATAGTTTAGGTGTACAATACCCTGCTATTCCTGGTACTGGACCTAGGCCTATCATAGTCCAGCTATAACGGTACTCCGCACCTCTGATCATAGCACCTAGGGTAGAGTTTAGGTGTACCACTACTATATGCAATACCCAGCTATTCCTGGTACTGGACCTAGGCCTATCATAGGCCAGCTATAACGGTGCATCGCACCTGCAACAATAGGGCTATACGAATGGTCAATCACAAAGAAAGACCTCGATGTGTATCCTCCCGGGGTAGCGAACCCACACACCGTTGGGCTAACACCTTTTAATGGCATGTCCCGACCTACTATGCTTGCAAGACTTTCTTTACTTTTATCATTCATTAACTAATGCATGCATTCATACTTCATGTTCCTCTTTCATTGTCTTTCACTTTACATTACATACTACTTTCATTTCATTCATTAACATATCATGTAAAGCCACAGGAAAGATGAACATACATCATAACAAGGAACATAATATACACAGTCATCATCATCATACAGGGCAACATCAAACATAAATCATGCATAATCATGCAACATCATCATCATCATGCCCAACATACTCACTAAGGCCTCAACAGTCATCTTACATGAACTTATGGGAACTTTCACGTCAAAACTCACATCTGCACTTTCCCCCGAAAGTCAGTAATTAAACTACACTTCTCTCGGGTACACCAGCCCTACTTGGGTGTATGGAACCCTTTAGTAATATGGCCTCCAGGCGACTGAACATCATGCGATTGAACCAATGCGGATGAACACCTATGCGAATGAACACCCAATCGTGCGAATGAAACTAATGCGAATGGACTCCATGCGGATGAGTCCCATGCGAATGGACCTAATGCAGATGGAACTAATACGGATGAGCGTTGATGCGACTGGGATCTCAGTCGTACGAATGAACCCTTAGTCATGCGACTGAACCCTCAGTCGTGCAAATGAACATCAATCGCACCTATATCGGCCGTATGGCCTCCATTCGGTCGCATAGCCCTAGCTGGTGCAGAATGCAGTTCAACCCAAACCCAATCTGCCATTTTCAACCTCCAAGCTCATCTAAACCCATTCTAAGCCCAAATCAACCATTCTAAACCTTATGGATGCATACCACAACCCCACTCAAGCACACACAAGCTCAAAAGCAAGACCCAAACGAATCATACACATACCCACTCATACACAAATGGGTCAAACACATACACACTCAAAAACCCGATTTTCAGATGTGTTCTAGCCCCAAATCATTCAAAAACATGTAAAAGAAGGGTCCTAGAACTCACACAAATGACCACAACGAAAAGAAATTCGATTTGACCTGCTTCTCAACAATTTTCACACTCGAATCAACCCGAACCAAGTTTTTCTCCTCTTTTTCTCCTTTTCTTCTTGCTTTGGTTGAGTTTTGACAAGAATGGGGATGGTGTGGGCTGCCCTCCCCCTTTTATACTTCCACTCATCCAAGTTTCTCTTGTTGGCGAGTTTGGTCCCTCGACTTTGGGCTTTATTTCTTTTCTTTCTTTCGTCGGCTTCAAAGAAAAATTCCGGGTGTTGCAAGTCCACCCCCCCTTATATAGGTTTCGTCCCCGAAACGTGTTATTCCTTAAACAATTACGGGCAATACTGCCTCATCTCTTTTCCAGTCTCCCACCTGGATTTCAATTGGTCTATGTCATTTGTCCGCACACGACTTCTTGTCTATCTTTGGCTACCTTCACAAAGGCTTTGACCCTTTCCAGCTTCTCAGTCATAGCCTCGACCATTTCGGCGCTTTCTAACTTTTTATGGCCAACATCACCCCAACACGCACGGGTGTTCTACATCTCCTACCATATAGCATCATACCCTTTCGGGGTATGCGGTAGCTTCATGATAAAATCCATGGTGACGTGGTCTCCCTTCCATTCCGGTCTATCCATAGGTTGGACCTTCCCATACTACTTCTGATGCTCGACCTTCACTTGTAGGCAAGTAAGGCATTTACCCACATACTCCACCATGTCGCGCTTCATACCCGGCCACCGGTAGCCTTTCTTCATGTTTTGATAGATCTTTGTGGCACCAGGATAAATGGAGTATCGAGTCTTGTGAGCCTCATCCATGATCTTCACCCGTAGATTCCCAAAACGAGGAATCCACACCCGTTCAAATCGGGTTTTAACACTAAGTGTGTTTTCACCCAATTCTGTGACTAGACCTCTCATTCTTTCAGAGTTAAGATTATCTTCTTTCAATGCTTCACCATGGAATTCCTTGAATTGCTTCATCACATCTGAGGTCATGATCAACTAATAGGCCTTCACCCGTATCGGCTCGAGCCTCTCTTTTCGGCTAAGGGCATCAGCCACCACGTTGGCTTTGCCCGGATGGTAATGGATCTCACAATCATAGTCCTTTATAAGCTTCAACCATCATCTCTGCCTCATGTTCAGATCTTTCTGCATGAAGAAGTATTTCAAGCTCTTTTGGTTAGTGAAAATGGTGCACTTCGTCCCGTAAAGATAGTGCCTCCAAATCTTTAGCGCAAAGACCACGGCTGCTAGCTCCAAGTCATGAGTAGGATAATTGACCTCATGAACCTTCAACTGTCAGGATGCATAAGCTATAACCTTGAGCTCGCCAGATCCAAGAAACTACGAATCTCGGATGGCGTCTTAGGAGACTTCCATTGCATCACCGCCTCCACCTTTGGCGGGTCCACCATAATCCCGTCAGGATTCACCATATGACCCGAGAATTGAACTTCGCGCAACCATAATGCACACTTGGAGAACTTGGCGTATAGCTTCTCATTCCTCAGTGTCTCCAGAACCTCTCGAATGTGATCGGCATACTCTAGCTTGCTCTTCGAATAAATCAGGATATCATCAATGAACACAACCACTGTTTTATCCAACATTGGCCGACACACACGGTTCATCAGATCCATAAAAGCAGCTGACGCGTTGGTCAAACCAAATGACATAACGAGGAACTCGTAATGACCATAACACGTACGGAAAGCTGTTTTAGGGACATTCCGTTCTTTCACCTTCAGCTGATGATAGCTAGATCGAAGGTCTATCCTCGAAAACCAACTGGCACCTTGAAGTTGATCGAACAAATCATCTATTCTCGGTAAGGGATATCGGTCCTTCACCGTCAACTTGTTCAGCTCATAGTAGTCAATACACCTCCTCATACTACCGTCTTTCTTCTTCACGAATAAGACCGGAGCACCCTGAGGTGAGATACTTGGTCTAATGAACCCCTTATCAAGCAGCTCTTGCAATTACTCCATCCACTCTTTCATCTCAGTCGGAGCCAGCTGATACGGTGCCTTAGCTACTGGTTGGGCACCTGGTATCAAGTCAATCTGAAACTCTATCTCATGTTCTGGTGGCACTCCCGATAAGTCATCTGGGAGCACATCTGGAAAGTCACACCCAACTAGGATATCAGTAGTTGTGGTGTTGGCGCATCCACGCCCTTTACATACTCCAAGTAGGCACTACATTCTCGCCTCATGCGCTTTCCCACCACCTCCATCGAAATCACTTTTGGGATCGTTGTGACTTGATCACCATAAACCGTTACTGAACTCCTGTCAAGCGCTATCAAATGAATCATCTCCTTGCAACACACAATGTTCGCCTTGAAGTCCGCCAACCAATCCATCCCGAGAACCAAATCAAAACCATCTAAGGCTATCACAAATAGTCTAACGGGAATTCATGACCTTCTAACTCCACATCACAGTCTTCTATCCTCTCAGAAATCATGGTAGACTTTCCTGTGGCGGTTTCTACATCGAAGGGTTTATCCATACTTCTACTCCTAATGGGCAGCTTAGCACAAAAGGTAGCAGAAATAAAACTTTTACTAGCTCTGGAATTAAACAATACAGAAGCAAGAGTTTGGTTACTAGATACATGCCTGATACGATATCGAGACCCATCCTAGCCTTCTCCTGCATTATCGTGAAGGCCCTGTGCCCTCTGCCCTTGGTTCCTTTCAATTCCTACTTATGTGACCCTTTCCTCTGCAGTTATAGCACCGTACCACCCCACACTCTCTATCCACATGACCGGGCCTCCCATAACAGAAACAAATATCGGTCCCCAGTCTACATTCCCCGGGGTGTTGGCGTCCACATTTGGAGCAGAGGTTTGGTCTCCACATACACTCTCCAATATGCTCTTTGGCACACTTACCACACTTTCTCGTCCCCGCACCGGACGAAGCTACACGCCGGTCTTCCGTCCTGGCAACCTTCTTGTTTAGAGTGGCCCTGCCACGTCCAAACCGCTTTCCGTTCTAGTTCTTGTCATTGCTACCCTTCGTGTTTCCTTCAGTCACGGTCGTCTCCTTCACCGCCCTAATTACCTCGGTCACCATAGATGGCAAAATTGCCTGCATGACCTGTTGGACTCCCTCGACAACAGCCTCTTTCAGTGTGGTTCTCAAACTAGCACTATCGTTGCCGCCTTCTAGGTAAGGGGCCTCGGGCTCTTCGAGTGCCATTTCAGCCGCCCTAGCCATGCTTCTCGTGACACGCGATTCAGCACCACGTCCACCACAACCTTCATTTGACAAAACCTTGGGAGATCTACCGCCAGCCATCCTCTAACACACACTGAAAGATTCAAACACCAACACAGTCATTCACGGAAACAGCTCAGTTCATGTCAAGTATAGTAAGTCCCTAATTATAGTGACCAGTTATGATTAGCCACTTACTTTACTCTTCACACCCCGAGCATTACCTATCCTGACTACATCAGTATTTAAATCTACAAACAACACATAACACATAACATGCGCACATAATACCGGTTAACTTTACGAAAATACCTGATGGCACGCAGCTACTCAGATTGGCATCCCTTCCCTTTCCGTCCCATTCTTAGTTTAAGTTAAGGTTTATTTTGAAAATTTACCCATTTCACTTAAACTTTGGCTATGATACCAACTTGTAAGGCCCCATTCTCGGGACGCTTACAGCTGGTCGATCATCGCACATAAAACATATATATTTATTATCTTACATAAAAACATTGCAGCGAAAACATTTAATCCAACATTCCATTTAAATATAATAGCTTTTGCAAACAATATGTCATTATCGAATTACAAAATACATGTTACATTTCATTACAAAGGCGTTATAACAATGGATGTCATCCCAAAAGAACTAAGTAGTCGCCTCGTGCCATCCTCAGCAACATACCTACCAACTGGAAACACATCAAAGTCAGCGTTGTAGAGTGAGTTCTAGTTTTATAATAAAACATATTTTTCTTTTGTTAAAACCGTTCTTTACTTTCATGCGATCATACATCATACGTACACATAGATAATATCATTATTATCTTCTTTAATCTTTCATGCTTTCATTCTTTCAGCATTACCTCTTTCCTTTCCTTCAACCATAAACTTTGCCCAGCTATTTCCTGGTACTGGACCTAGGTCTATCATAGACCAGCTATAACGGCGCGTCGCTCCTCTGGTCACAATACCTAGGGTAAAGTTTAGGAGTATAATACCCTGGTATTCCTGGTACTGGACCTAGGCCTATCATAGGCCAGCTATAATGGTGCTCCGTACCTCTGATCACAGCACCTAGGGTAGAGTTTAGGTGTACCACTACTATATGCAATACCCAGCTATTCTTGGTACTGGACCTAGGCCAATCATAGGCCAGCTATAACGTGCATCGCACCTCTGGTCGCAGTAACTAGGTACGTAGCAATAGGGCTATACAAATGGTCAATCACAAAGAAAGACCCCGATGTGCATCCTCCCAGGGTAGTGAACCCACACACCGTTGGGCTAACACCTTTTAATGGCGTGTCCCGACCTACTATGCTTGCAAGACTTTCTTTACTTTTATCATTCATTAATTAATGCATGCATTCATATTTCATGTTCCTCTTTCATTATCTTTCACTTTACGTTACATACTACTTTCATTTCATTCATTAACATAACACGTAAAGCCACAGGAAAGATAAACATACATCATAACAAGGAACATAACATACACAATCATCAACATCATACAGGGCAACATCAAACATACATCATGCATAATCATGAAACATCATCATCATCATGCCCAACATACTCACTAATGCCTCAACAGTCATCTTATATGAACTTACTGGAACTTTCACGTCAAAACTTACATTTGCACTTTCCCCCAAAAGTCAGTAATTTAACTACACTTCTCTCAGGTATACCAGCCCTACTTGGGCATATGGGCACCCTTCAGTCGCATGGCCTCCAGGCGACTGAACATCATGCGATTGAACCAATGCGGATGAACACCTATGCGAATGAACACCCAATCGTGCGAATGAAACTAATGCGAATGGACTCCATGCGGATGAGTCACATGCGAATGGACCTAATGCGGATGGAACTAATGCGGATGAGCATTTATGCGACTGGGCTCTCAGTCGTGCGAATGAACCCTAAGTCGTGCGAATGAACCCTCAGTCGTGCGACTGAACCCTCAGTACGACTGAACCCTTAGTCGTGCGAATGAACCTCAATCGCACCTATATCAGCTGTATTGCCTCCATTCGGTCGCATAGCCCTAGCTGGTGTAGAATGCAATTCAACCCGAACCCAATCTGCCATTTTCGACCTCCAAGCTAATCTAAACCCATTCTAAGCCCAAATCAACCATCCTAAAACTTAGGGATGCTACCATAACCCCATTCAAGCACACACAAGCTCAAAAGCAAGACCCAAATGAATCATACACATACCCACTCATACACAAATAGGTCAAACACATACACACTCAAAAACCGGATTTTCAGATGTGTTCCAGCCCTAAATCATTCAAAAACATGTTAAAGAGGGGTCCTAGAACTCACACAAACGACCACAATGAGAAGGGCTTTGATTTGACTTGCTTCTCAACGATTTCCATGCTCGAATCAACCCAAACCTAGTTTTTCTCCTCTTTTTCTCCTTTTCTACTCCCTTTGGCTGAGTTTTGGCAAGAATGGGGAGGGTGTGGGCTGCCCTCCCCCTTTTATACTTCCACTCATCCAAGTTTCTCTCGTTGGCGAGTTTGGTCCCTCGACTTTGGGCTTTATTTCTTTTCTTTCTTTCATCGGCTTCAAAGAAAATTTCCGGGTGTTAAAGTGTTATACTATGTCAAAAGTGGAAAATTAAAGTTTTGTAAATGTTTATACGATATTAAAGTTCCATCTTTCTATTCAGTCGTTATTAAAAGGTTGGCGTAGATGAAAGACTGTAAACTTCTTGGTATGTAATCTCATGATTGTCATGTTTTGATGACCCATATTATTCCTATTACAATACGTGAATTGCTACCGGAGAGCACCCATCACACAATCACAAAGCTTTGTTTTTTAATCAGATTCACTCAAAGGTGATTGATCCTAAGGAACTAGATATATGGAAAAAATAAATCATCATCACACTTTATGAATTAGAGAAGTACTTTCCCGTATCTTTTTTGATGTGATGGTTCACCTAGTAATTCATATCGTTGGAGAGATCAAGGCTTGTGGTCCTGTATTTTTGCATTACATGTACCCTTTTGAAAGATACATGGGTTTCTTAAAAAGCTATGTGAGAAACCGTAATCGACCGGAGGGTAGTATCGTTACAGGATATGCCTCCGAGGAGGTGATTGAATTTTGTACAAGTAATGATACATATACACACACATAAACATTTTTTAGTTTTATTGAATATAATATATGATTTTTTGACATGTAGGTTATTTGGATGGAGTCAAAAGTATTGGTGTTCCTCAATCTCGTCCCACGGGTAAACTTGAAGGGGTTGGAGGTGTTAGTATGAAAATGATTACCCCAAGAAAGGATAACTTACAACGTGCACATTTCTATGTCCTAAAACACATGACTTGTCTTACTCCATATATTGAAGAACATATGCAATTATTAAAATCTACCTTACCAGATAAGGATCTCATGCAACTTCAAATTAAGCATAACCAAGAGTTTTCTTTGAAATGCCTAATCAGATGCTGAGAAACTTGTGGAGAGATTAGGGAAACGGCCCAACCAAATAGTGTTATGTTATAAAGGGTACGTCATCAAAAGTTATACATTTTACACCAAAGATCAAGATGAAAAAAGTACAATGCAAAATAGTGGAGTTATAGTAATAGCATCAACAAATAAATTTGACAGAACAGATCAAGATATAAGATTAGCAATTACTAAAGATTCTTATTACGGTGTCATCCAAGAAATTTGGGAATTGAACTACATAACTTTTTATATACCTATGTTTAAATGTAAGTGGGTGAACATAATACGGGTGTTCAACTTGACAAATATAGGTTTACACTTGTAGACCTTGCAACAAATGGTTATCCATGTGAACCATTTGTTCTTGCAAAACAAGTCACACAAGTTTTCTTTATCAATGACCCAAGCAAACCAAGATACCACATTGTATTACAAGGTAAACGACGTGTCCTTGGTATTGATAATGTTGTTGACAAAGAAAAATACAACCAGTTTGATGACTTGCCACCATTTTCAGTTGGTATTCAACCGGTAGATGACAAAAATAATGGCACCACATATTTACGATCTGATCATAACGAAGGGACGTACGTTGATGCACCACGTCAAAATGCATGATCAAGGTTTGTATGTACAAATATTATTCATATATTAAGTATTAAATTATATTAATTAAGTTTCATCTATGTTTAATTATTTATTTTTTATAACCAACTAGCAGAGGACGTGGCTCAAGAACAATCTCGGGGATATTTGGATTTTGTAATAAATATGCGGCTCAAGAATACGGGTGTTAAAAGATTTGAAGCTTAGAGTCAATTTACTACAAGAATACAAGTCTCAAGATGCATAGATTTTAGAATAAACATGTATTTTCCTTTTAAATGAGTATCATATGTACTTTATCAAAAACATATTTATATTTCGACTAATAATTTTTATGTTGGTTTTACAATTTTTCTTATTATTATCCTTCATATTTGCACATCTTCCTTATCTTCACCTATCCATGAATATTTGGTTTTAAAATTCAAAATCAACTATCTTTTCCTTATTTACCCTAATAAATTTACAGAAAAATTAATATGATTTTCATTTACTAAGTCGTATTTTTTTATATATAACGTAGTCATTTATATTAGTCAATACGAATAATGATGTATATTTTAACTTTACTTTTTAGTTTTTAATTGATTGAACCTGTATAAAATGCACATGTTATTAAACTGTTAGGCATCTAACTTGAATGTGCCTCGTGTTTCTTGCTATGATGAACTTAAAAATATTGGTGATACTTGTGGTTATTTTATTCAGTGGCTGAGAAAGGCCATAAGATATATTTATTTATTAAAAGAATTATATATAATTTATTTTATATTTATATAAGATTTACTCTAATATTTTTGTTAACTTGTAGCTTTCGAGCACAGAGACACCTTGCCGGAACCAAAGCCTACCACTGACACCACTCAACCTGTGTTATGTATCACAGGTTAGGGTGTTTTTTGGTTTTTTAAATTAGATTTTATGTTTATACTAGTTGGGTTATTCAGGTTAGGATGTTATGATGCCAATAATGTTATCAATATTAAGAAATTAATGTTGATAACACATAAACAAAAATACATATACTTTATAACTTTATAATTTTCTTTTATTTTAGTTTTCGCCATCTATGCAACATGTTGAATATCAAAGTCAACTTGAACAAGACCCATCGGAATATGATCAAATGTATATGACTACTATGGGAACTTTTACTAATATGATAATCAACAACTCAATTTCTATATTATTTGTGTTTGTGTGCATATATAACCAACTACTATTTTTTTATATAGTTTGAACCATCCCACAAGTTCACGTGACACAATTTCCCCCTCCAACACCACGTAAGTATTTTGTTTAAAATTTACATACATGTCTTAAGGATTTTTCTTATTTGGGTATTGATTGTTTGGGTTATTACATGATAATTTAGGCATATATTATTTAGGTTTTCAGGTTGTTAAGATATATTCGAATATGTTATATTTTTAGTTTAAAAATTTTGGATTTGCAAAACTAATCAAGTGTGTGTGTATTTTTTAATTCATGTCTAACTAAATTTCTTTCTTTTTTGTTTCATATTTTTAGATTTGGAAGTCAACCAGCCGGTTCTATGTCACACAAGTGATGATCCATAAGTTAGTCGCAAACATCATGAAGTGGTGTCTTAAAACGGTATTTGTAAATAGTAGCTATCATATGTAGATTTTTATATATTATAATATAGTAGTTGGACAAATACATTTGTATTAGTCTAGAATGTTTTGATTTCGACTATGTTTTAGTATTACATGTTTAGATGTATGTAATTTAAACATTAGCTTTATAATTGCCTTTTATTTGGATTTTTTGGGCGGTTTCAGATATCTTTTTGGGCGGTTTCAGATATCTTTTTGGGTGGTTTTCATTTTTTAGAGCGGCTAAAAGCTACCAAAAAAATCTTTCTCACTGCCTATAAAAATAATTTTTGTACTAGTAATACTCACGTAAAAATATAAAATCTATAGTGAATGCTCTTAGTGGGTGTACATGTTACTACAAGCTTTGCTCAGGTGTCACCTACATGTCGCCCCTTTTTGTTAACACTCAATAGACTATTACGGATACCTTTTGAAAAGTAACACGTTTTTCCACGTCACTAACGGTCAAACGATCCAAAAAACCAAAAACACGATAAGAGTGTTAGGATTTTAAGGAACAAATTATAATCAAATTCAAATACATGGATTGGTGTTGTGGCTAGGGTTTCACGGAAGTATAGTAGCAAACCACACAAACAAATAAACATGTAAACAAAATTTACATGACAATTTCAACACAAAAATAAGAAAACAGGTTTGGTTTTATCATTTATGACAATTACACAGACCAAGATGATTTATGTAAAGATGATAAATAGAGAAGTTGTGGTTTTATGATCTTACAATCATATATGATGAATAATATCTACTGTTTAAAATGTTAAGTTGGGGTTTCAATGTTATGCCATCTCTATCTTTTAAAATAGAGGAAAGATTTGTTCATATTTCACATTTTTAACTAATTAGTAAAATTCATCTTTGCTTGTTTACTATTTGTAATATCATAAATTGAAATTTGACTCTAGTTCAAAAGCAAATTCAAAAGACATAAATATAATAGGAAAAGAGAGTACTCTTAGCAACAGATTATTTTACATTGTATTCAAAGGTTTGATTACTAAAAGAAAAAGAAGATAGATTTTACATACACAAATGTAATTAAGTGGCGAAATAAAATAAATTTAAACTCGTAAAACGTAATGATCCTGATAATAGTAATAAAATAATAATATAGTTAAAACTTAAAAACTATATTCTCCGGAGACAGGTTGTTAATCTAACCAGAACGATTTTGTTTTCTTTCCTTCTTTGGTTTTTGCTTCGCATTATGATTCGAGACTGGATATTTGTCGCTGGTGCATGATGGTTGCAAAATCAATTTTGCAGCAATGAGGTGATTAGAATCTGGTTTCTCCGAAGCTAACAACACGCAAAAATTTTGCTACAACTAAATTAGACGAGTACACATATTTGAAAAAAATAAACGTTCAAAAAAGGAATTATAGATAATAACAATATGATGAAAAGAGACACCAAGGTTAAAACTTTATTTGAAACCAACCACACCAACTATATTCTATGAAGATGGGTTATTAATATAACCAGAACAGTTAGGCATTCTTTCCTTCTTTTGTTTCGCGCGCTTAGGTCTATGATTTGAGACCGTAGATTTGTTGTTTGTGTGTGACGGTTGCAAAATCAATCTTCTAGCATTGAGGTGATCAATGTGTGGTATCTCCAACTCCATCGAGAAACAACAACTTTTCTAGAACTGGTTCAAATGAGCATACGTATTTAAAAAAAATAATAATAAACGTCTATAAAAGAAACTAGATAATATGGTGAATAGAGATCCCAAGGTTAAAGTTTCATTTAAAACCATCACACAAGAGGGTGTCATCGTTTTATTTAAAGACTCTTTTATCTCTGTGTGAAAATAATTTCTTTTCCAAGATTTACGCTTCCTAGTTTCTTTTCTTTTTTTTTTTTTTTTTGAAAAAATTGGTAGAAATCGAATGGAGTTTACTAGTATTCACGATCACCGGCCAGTACTTTGTTGATAGATCTACTTGAGCATAATTTGTAGATAAATCTACTTGAGCATAAGACAGAGAAAATAAATGGTCGAGACAAAATCAATTATGTAAAATATTTTGGTTTTATGACAATTACACAATGGTCATATTTTTCCGCATTAAGGAAATCACAGTGGTCATATTTGTTTATTATTTTTAATTTACAAATCACTATTATGGATTTTGAATTTTGAATTATTACAATATTGTATTTTTTTTGTTATTTTTACGAATCACTAATGAATATTCTAAACTCTAAACGGTTACACAATCAATTGTAAACATTCTTGTGTGGTTAATGAAAGTAAAAATAAACTAGTTTTTTCTCTTTCTGTGATCGTTTTTTCTCCTGTGCCCGGCAAGGGTTTGGTCACTATCGGTTTGACTCGTCGAAAACTATAAAGGTGAACACCAATGCTGATTTTGATAATGCCAGATATCGGCAACGATACATGACGGATTCTTTTGGGTCTAAATTACTAAATACTTGCTCAATGTATGAGGTGGTCAAAAAGTCCCTTGACAACAATCTCTCTTTTATTTGGAAGGAGACCCTGCGACAAAGTTCATGATTAATACTAAACATAAATTAACAACCAACTTTAGAGTATGCAGTTAGACATAACTAAGTTTGATTTGATAAGGTCAATTAGAAGATTTTTTATAATTACCTTGTTTACCGCATATGTAGGTAGACATAACCAAGTTTGTTTTAGTAACGTCAATTAAATGACTTTATAAGACAACCTTGTTCAACGCACTAAATCCCTGTTGTCCAAGCTTGTTCAAACATAAACTTCAATTGTTAACAACTTTTTCACCTAATGGAGCCGAAAGTTTGCATTAGCAAAGTATAGTTAATACCCAATATTTACATGATAATGATCATTAAGACAACAATACGACACGTCACTGAAATGGGTAACAAACTAACAACATATATTAGATGAAAAAGAAGCTAAGTTCTTATCTGAATCTCTGTAATCAATCTGAGATATAAATATTTGCTGTTCAAAGTGCGAACTATATATACCAATATCATAAATCTTTCACATACCATTTTCTCCGACATAAACTGTTCGATGTCCATTTATAAAGTAATTATTGCATGTGTATATATCAAAAAGACAACCCAAATTGCCATTCATAGGTTCAGGGGCGGCTCAAGCATCTTCGGGGCCCCAAGAGAACTATAAATGTGAGGCCATTTTAAATTTTTTGGGTTTGTAATTTTGATTATACTTGACATGAAAATTACTCTTGCATTTTAATCATACTTACTTTTCTTATTTGTAAATTATTATTGCCAAAAAACAACAATATAAAATTTTAAGTAATCTTATAAGCTAAAGAAAAGAAAATAGAAGCAATTTACAAGTAAGCATCAGTATACTCACTTGGGAATAAATCATTCATTGGATGATTGGATCTGAAATGACACAAGTTGCAAATTGCATAGCAATAAACCACGTATATGAATCTGCAAAAAATTCAATATAAAGAAACATACCTGGTAAACAAAATAAGAAAATAAGAAAATAAGAAAATATAAAGTTGAAGCAAGTGAATTATAGTGGCTTTCAAATTGAGATTAGTGAACAAAATAAGAAAAATAAGTGAACTAAAAGAAACAAAACAAAATATGACAAATCATATCAAACAACCAAACAGGGTTGTAAAAGGATTATTCGGAGCATCCCTAATCAATTAACCCTTAATCAATTAACAACAACCAACCTGAAACATATTTATTTTTCTCAATTCAGTGACAAGATAAGGAATGGAGAGCATTATTGTGAAAATTACGTACCTTGGAACAAGTAAATTTTAGTGAGTGAATTATTTTTCAAAAATCATATACCTTAGTCTAAGAAGCCTAAACACATGTTAAACTTCAAGCAAGTGAATTATAATGACGCACTAATCACTGAAAGGCTAAGATAACAAAACAGAGACTACTGCCATAACAAAACTAAAGAAACTAAAAGGAAGCAATTGCCCACCACTCTACCCACTAACATAATTAATAAAAAATAACCAAAACCAGAAAACAAAAGACTAAATTAAACTAACCCGAACAGTTGGACAAAGAAACAAAAGCAGAGAAGCTGCTCAGCACAGCCGCACCGGGACACCGACACCCTTGGAACTCCAATTCCCGAATTTGAATCTGAAATCGTAACGAAATAGAAGAAGAAAATGTGAGAAATTGTGAATCAAAAATTGAAAATCGCACGCTATATTGCTAATCTATCAAGATCAATAGATCATATCACAAGAATACAAGATGACTCTTCGAGTTCCACGTTGTTGGTCTCTTCATTCCCCGGCAACTGAAGCAAATCTGCTACTCCCTTCTTTCCCGCTTTAGTATTTTCGGCCCGGTATAGCCCATGAGATTACAGTCCAAAAAACTACAAAGTAACAAAGAGAAGCTCAAATGGGGGCCCTATATTTTTGGGGGCCCGAAGATTCTTGCTTTGCTTGGGCTTAAGAAGGGTCGGACCTGCATAGGTTAATAGCTTGACATTGCACAACTGCCACTTAATGATAGTTTTGAATTGAGATCATGACATTTAGGCTAAAATCTATTAAGCTCAATTGAATTCATAGTCAAGTAATCACACACTTAGATTACATGTAATGCTAAATTTTTTCAAAACTTCAAATCTTTATTCAGCTATAGGCTATTTAAATGAGCTATTTATAAAGGCCACTAACTATCATTTCAAAATAGATAAGTCCTAATATTCTTGTAGAATCTAACAACATTAAATCCATGGATAATTCTGGTATAATCAAAGAATGAGTATTAACATGAATAGAGGCAACAAATTCAAATTTGCACTCATCTTACTTCATGAACATGTACGTCCGTCCTCCCCTTGTCCTTCTTATTCCCTTTATTCACCTTTGCCTTATCATTTTAATCTTAAAGCCATTTTGCAATCAAATTTAGAAATACCGATGGGCCTGCAACATAAAGAAACGATTGATGAAGTAGCTTCTCAATTGACTCTATTGGTTACTGTAGAATCCATTTATACTTCAAATGAAAATTTAGAAAATGAAAAAATGTTTACAATTTACTGAAGCTAACCTGTTTGCAAAACAAGGTTTGTTTAACCTATGTAGATGAAATCATCCTAAGGGGCTATTTGACAACCTTTTAATCAGTCATTTTATAGGTTTGGATGTCTGAATGGTTCAACATTTAATTATTCAAACTTTTTGTTTCATGAACATATGTTTGAATGGTTAAGATATTTACCTCTGAATAGTTAAGCAATATACTGATGCTGAATAGTTAAGAGGTCTAATGCTGAATGGTTAAAACATATTATCTAAATTGATCAGACATTTGTCTTTGAATAGTTAAACGATATACTAGCTCTTAATGATTCCGACCTCTTAATAGTTCAGCACTTAATGATTCAGACCTCTTAATGGTTCAACACTTAATAGTTTAGACCTCTTATTAGTTCAGCACTTAATCATTTAGAAGTTGCCAAACAGCCCCTAAGGCTTAGAAGATTTTTTAAGGTTGTTGCCCCTTCCTCGTACACATTGCAGGTGTAGTGTTTTGCTTAACAACAATCGGGCCTTTTGTATTTGCATATGTTCATAAGGTATGTTGCCTATTTCTAATACACAGAGCACGTTCTTAACGGGAATCACCATCTACTCTACAATTTTATCATTTTTATATATGTTGGATACGACATGTTAGTTAAAATTAGGGTTACCTTAACATAACTTGGGTAGGACGATGGGAAGGTATCTGATGATCAGCACATGAAACCGTCTCTATGTTCTTCATCACGCTCTAAGTCAAGAAATCTGAAAAAATCAGATGGTGATTGATGACTTGTCGTTGGGGTCATGCAAAAACCTAATTAACCTAGGTAGCTAGGGTAAGTCAGGTATCATATCCATGGGAAGCATATGGTTAATCTTACACGATTCGTTTGATTATTTAGCTAACTTAATAATTAAAACTAAACTATTGTCATTTTGACTGTAAATGGATGTGGATGAAATTAACTTAAAACGATCATTTTGTGAAGCAAAACGAAAACCTGGACTTGGTTTAGAACTATTGAGAAGAAAAGGATCACAACCGGGTTTCAGGAATATAATTGAATACACATCTTATGTTTTATATAATCTTGAAGTCACATAGACACAACTTGTTTATCACATACGTTGAAAGGTAATTACCAACTTGATAACCGATTATGTAAATTAACTACTAAACTAACTAATGCCACAATCTAGAAACTTTATTTGTAATCACCAATTAATGATAATAACCTAATTACTACTCAATGGTTAAAAATACAAGACTGATAACTTGATAAGCAATAATCAAATCCACTAACAAAAATCTTTAATCAACATATGATTCAAAACACATAAACGAAGAAAAGTTATTAAACGATCAAAGTTTATGTCTTGACTATGTAAAAACACAAGCATGCATTATCCAATAACAAACCGTCCACTCGGAGATGATCACATGTGGTTGAGCCTTGCATCTCCATCGTAATCTTTTCAATATTTACATTGTGCATATGAATCATTGATCACTTGATGATTAGAGAGAGTTTCAATAGCTCAAAATAGTCCCAAGATTCGTTCTTGGGGTTGGAGGCCAAGGTCCTTTCGAAACCCTAATGTTAGGGATTAAAAAGGTTTTAAAATTTGAAACAATCCTCAAAATATCGTGTTAGACCGTAACTTAAGGCCTATAGGCCATAGGTTACAACCTACCTTCAGCCAGACGGCCAAACCTCCTGTCCTACGGGGTTTACAGACGGACTCATCACTTGGCCGTCAGTATTTTGCATAGTTTTTTTTATTTTCAGCACCTTTCAAGCTGTAGTCTTGTTATCTTTTGTTTTCTTCTCAAATAATGTTTGTTAAGCTTCATTTAACCTATATTTCAAACATGTAACAAAGTAATACCATTCGATACATAAAGTATAATAAAAACGTAATAATAACTATGATACTTGCATGCATATCAACCAATTATCACATCCCCACACTTACCATTTTGTTTGCCTTAAAACAAACTCTCTTGTAATACTTTCATACTAATCAATCAAATACATTAATAATCTCTTAATCTTGTGTGAGTTAAGGTCCCAAGGCATGCCTGGCTCTAAGATTTATATCATTCAAGATTGACAACCCAACAAGAAATTACATGTTTGAAAAACTTAGGATCAACTAATCAAGCATAACTTACCTTCGGATTACAAGAAATATACATTCACTCCTCTCACAATGCTCACTCCTCTCGGGTTGATTTCTAGACTAGTGATTATATAGTAGTATATCTGGAACACTCAAACCAATAATGCATATTATTATTATAAGCTCGTGTAACAATCACATCTCCATCGACTAACACACTACAATACACAAATTAATGAGTTTTTTACGGGTTGTAATGTTAGGCTAGGGTTAAGGGTGTGTAAAAGGATTTAAAGTGGCTAATGGTGAATGAAATCCAATCTAGACATGCTAAATTTAAAAACTACACATACTATTATAAACTTGGATCACACTGACCCGAACACACTACAAGAATTCACATTATTTTTGTTTCTCGATACTTGGTCATTTTGACCTTATATATTGCCGGTTTTTTTCTTTTTCTCTTTTTTCAAATTTTTTTCATACATATATGCATACATATATATATATACAAATATATATATATATATATATACATACATATATATATATATATACATACATATATATATATATATATATCAGCCATATTTGTTGCTGAAACTATTTAACATACTTCAACTAAAAAGAAAAAAATACTAGAAAACTTAGACATGTCACAAATTAGACTTCACCACACGGCTTAACTGAAAATGCTAAAAGTTTAATGGGGCTAATGATGTGGCTTAATCAAATGACAAGTTGGGGCTCAAAGTGATGTCTAAAGAGAATATGTTAAGGTAGGGAAATCAAATGAAAAGGTCTAAGCAAAATAATTATCATAATACCTCTATCATGTTTGTGTAAAGTAATGGTCCATGATCTCGACATGTATTAGTTACACGAGTTCTAACATAGACGCACATTATGGTAAACACTCAACACAATAAGAAAAGATCAATTAAGTATATCATGAAAAATACTCAATTAGGCTCAAATTCTCACGGAAACGAAGGAATGGGTTAAGGATGTGAAACATGCATGTTGTCAACTATCTAGTTCGCTACACCTAACTAGGCATCCTACTTGATTTTATAGAAAAGTATATGTTAGGCATACTTACTTATAGCTAACCATGCCAAGGGATCTCCACATGTGCACAAGCAAGTGATACTTAACGATTTACATTGAGAAATTAGGTTTGATGCACAATTAAATTCGTTTAAAAACTTCTTTTTTTTAATATTTTCAACTTTTCTGAATTTTA
Source organism: Flaveria trinervia (assembly GCA_025506515.1). Classification (NCBI taxonomy): domain Eukaryota; kingdom Viridiplantae; phylum Streptophyta; class Magnoliopsida; order Asterales; family Asteraceae; genus Flaveria; species Flaveria trinervia. The sequence continues at coordinate 7,342,623 of CM046448.1, forward strand.
AATTCTAATCACCTCATCCCCACACTTGGAATACATTGTCCCCAATGTAGAATGAGTTTATTAAAACCTTAGTTCCCCCAAGTGTAAGGCTAAATCTTTCATCATTGTTCTATGCATACCGCGACTCAATGTTAATTAAAATTTAACTTAAATACATTCCCAAAACCAACAAGTTTGTTACACCACCAAGTATATAAACAAATGAAAAAAACAAAAAAAAACACAAACCAAACAAATAAGATGAGGAGATAGTATATAGACCTTATCAGTAGAACATCCATGTGCATCCCCACACTTGAGTGTTTGCATCTTGTGTTTGAACTGTAACAATATACATAGAGGAGAAACGGAAAACAAAAACTAAATAAATAAATTAAATTAAATTTCTAAACTCATTTTCGTAGGAATCACGGTTTCATTTAGCATATGCAACAGACCTTTTAAACCCCTCGGTATGCCCGAGTTGACAAGTGAAGTCTCGCGAGGGTTTCTAGTGAACATACCCATAAAGTTCTCTAAGTTGCCTCTTGAAAAGCGCTAAGTTTTAGGTCTTCAGCCAGACCGTACCTGATATAGTTATGGTGGTTTAAATGAACATTTGCCTATCAAATTCTCAACAAACGCTCGGTTGTTAACATACCATTTCAATAATAGTTTCACACTAATTGACATGTAAGCAAAGTAGTTGTTGTAGAGCCACTTCTTAAAAACTTGTCCAATGTATATTGGTGTTACCTTCTTCATCTTTGTTTTCAAATCTTCTTTCATAACTTTGGTGGTTGGAGTAATAAGCACAGAAGAAGGGTCAGGATAAATTTGGATTGTTTTAGGCTTCGGCTCCTCTAAAGATGCTATGTCTTCAATTAAATTAAACAATCAGATTCAGGCTCTAGAAGTATCATTACCTCTTCCACCTTATCCCTATCAACCACGATACCTTTGGCCAACTGTCACACCCCAACCTTGACGGCGGAAACGTCGAGATGTGAGGGTTACGATTGTTCATAGCCACATAACGCTATTTATTAAATCCAAATATATTATTCATAAGATTCAATTGTAACATTACAAGCAAAAGTTTCAACAAAGAATACATCATGTACAAATGCTACAAATAACATGATCATCTATTTTATCTCTAGGTCCAATCCTATATGTGATAAGCTTCAAAGAGTAGAACACATACTTGGGGTATTCCTGAAACATGTTAAAAATAAAAGGTCAACATAAAAATGCTGGTGAGCATTCCATAGTTTCAATACATAGATTATATAAAAGATGGCAATTCAAGTCATAAGTTAGTGAATAAAGTGATTAGGGATGTTATGAACAATGCAACAATCAAACCTCGACAAAGTTTTACAAGTCTCAAACGTTTACAAGATTATACGATCAGCTAAGTGTACTTGGATCAACCAAAGCAGGCTTGTCTTGCCCATAGATCTATGACTTCGCTGGGCTAGCAATAGTTAATTATTGTACATATAACGCCATAACATGGTAACCACAAAAGTTCAACTAACCACAACTTTGCATGATGAATTGCCATAAAGATTACAAGTCTTAAATAAGTTTACAAGTGCAATGATAATAAGTTAACATGTTTCACCCTAAAGTGTGAAAATAAGCAAAAAGGGGTATGGAAATACTCACATGGAAATAAGCATTTCAAGATGATATAAAAGATTACAAGATAAATCCCAAGTGTCCATTACAAGCACCTAAATATATAATTTACAAGATGAAGATTAAGGTTAATATATTGATTAATGTTTAAATAAGAATTAGGGTTTCAATAGTTTTAGGGTTTTGATGAGTAATTAAGTTTATAATAATGATGATAATAATTTAAACGAGGTTCCAAATGGTTTCTTTTACCAGTTGTTTAAATGTATAGATTCCAAGATTAGGTTTGGTAATAAGATTAACAATAAAACATGAACTACGGTTTCAAATGGAATTTGGGAGTTTAATAATAAATCATTTAGGTTTAATAAAGATAATTTAAATCAATTAAGACCAATAATAATTGAAAATGTCTTAACAATTTAAGTTATTGATTTTATAGAAATTAAGTATAATATATGAAAAGAAAATTATTAATTTAAAAATTAACTATTTAAAAATTGATAAGGAGGTTTCATATTATAATCATTTTATAAGGTTTTGAGCTTTTAAATAATTTATTATAAAGTTTTAAAAACTTAAAGCAATTTATATTGTTTTATAATTTTCAAGAATTTAAATAAAAGTTAACGAATAACTTCATTAAATGATATAACATGCTCAAATGATTAGATAATAACATATTATCACATAATCATTTTAACAACTACTTGAAGAATTAGTTATTTATCATTTAGATTTATAATTAAATATAATTTGAAACATAATATAGTTTTATTACACAAAAGAATTTATAACGTTTTAAAATAAAACTCCATTTAAAATATCGTGATTTAAACGATAAAATTTAAGGACAGTTCGGGTCACTACTATTTTGTTAATTATTTAAAATCTATGTTAATAATTCAAAAATAACCTTTAAAATGTTTTATTACAAAGGTTTTTAATTGTTTAGTATTTTAAAATATTACTAAAAACTATTTGACAACTTAAAATATATTTAAAGGTTATAAAGTATTTTTCTATATTATTAAAAATTTTCTAAAGTTGATTTAAGGCTTAAAAAACCATTTTAAAAAAAATATGGGGGTGCCCGGGGTCGAACCCGGGACCTCCAAGTTAGACTATGTGTGGGGAACCAGTGAACCAAGGCATCCAGCCGCGGTATCATTTGGTCTCTTTTATTTTTAAACACATTCCCAAGGTTTCCCCCCCAAATCAAGAACCCTAGATCGGTATAAACCAAAATTGAACATCACATTGATGTTGTTAATAAAATTAATATTAGGGCTTTTGATTAGTGAAAGAAATCGAGTAATAAGATGTGTTTAATTTACCCGAAAGTTGTAAAACACCACTGATTCGACTCGAAGAACAACCCGCAACTGCTATGAAGCTCAATTGTTGTTCAAACGACGACTATAGTTCAATTCGCTGCACAGATAGTGCCTAATGGTGTCACACCCTCAAAATCCACTTGCGGATTTTTACCGCGAGGCGTGTGAACAAACCAGGATCACAGTCAATAGTTACTCAGAACGACTCTAAATGCCATAATTTAAACAAAATCAACCAAAATACAAACTTTAAACAATGCGGAAGCGTTTTGAAAACAACCCAAGTCAATAAAGTATAACTATGGCAAAACAAGTGCCAACCCAAAAGAGTAAACCATAATTATTAAAATGTTAAATTGTTTTGAAGAATCGTGTCTTAGAATGCAGTAAACCATGCAGTGCTCCTATGGCAAGCAAGCTAAGGACCTGAGAAAAGCATACTAAAATGTCAACACATAGGTTGGTGAGTTCAAGAGTTTGAGTTCAATAAACATATAAACAGTTGTGATATATATAAGCAGTGTATGGTAATAGATAGCTAGTCTATTATCAATAAATATTAATACATAGTGATTTCGCAATTGAAGCTGACTGTGATAGTTGTTGCCTCCTGTCACGACTTACCATGTCGTGACAATGTTCAATAGGACAAATTGCACCCGGTTGACCTCGAGTCACACAGGTGGGGCTCGTCAGACCCAGTAGTACTACCCAAGTTTCCCCGCTATTAAATATTAACAATTCAAAAGTGTGAGGACTTTTCCCATGGTAAATAGCACTATATTAATATTATACACAACTTAAATATTTAAAAGCGTTCGTATAAATACCAGTATGCTATCTCCCCCAAAAGAGATTAAATAAAGAGTGGGGCATGAACTCACCTGATGTATGCAAAGAGTACTTAGGGTTTATTTGAGAAACGAGAGGATAGCCAACCTTCAAAGGTTACCTAGATCATGTGAGTACATAAGTACGTGTAAATGAAAGACATGTGGAACCCTAATCATACCAAAACCAAAGACTCAAGCTTCCAGAAAAATAGACACGTTTGACCTAGTTAACCCGTTTGACCCGTTGGTGACATTATGAGTTATAATTCAAATAAAGCCAATGAGCACATACAATATACATGATTAACATTCAAATAGTATCATACGTATGCTATATCAACCAGGTGTATCACTTAGATCATCATACAATCAAGTACTATACAAGTCATGCGAATCTAGAACATTAACATATCCACTAGTTATAATACAACTAACATGTCACACAAAGTTCAACCATTCATCACATGCCATGTGAAGCCACTCACGACTTCACATCCTAAACCTGCCAATCCTACTAAGTAGGGGCCTCAGATTCGCACGCGTGTATAATGATCATAACCATATTCTTTAACCATATGCATTGCATTCACAACATCACAACAATCAATTACCAGTCCCAAACATGATGTCCTACTACTACCCAACATCCAAACCATACATGACCACAAATGTCCAAATATCATTCATGATTATCTCAACATCACAAACAACCAAGTTATCATATCTTACCACATTAGAATTCATCCATGATCATACTAACATGCTCCTAACATCCCAGATAGGTTCCAACTGCCATCTATCACATTTTACATGAATAAAGTTTCCCTTTTGGGAAAGCATATCCTAAAATCTACCAATTACCCAATATGCTCATGGATTCATCAATAACATACCAATTCAAACTCATATCATCATCTAAGCACGATCAACCACATTCAAACATCATAACTCATCAATTCATATCTTAAAAGTTACTATCTTTAGTAATGTATGAACTATAACATGTTTTCTTGAATTTCCAATGATCACAACAACAATCTAACCTCTAATTATCACCATGAACACATCCATAACATCATAACATCCATAGTTCAACATTTCATGCAAATAAAGTTACTATTATTAGTAACCTATGAACATCAACCCTAAATCATCAATTTCTTGCAAGATTCATGATTCATAACATTCATACAACTTATTAATCACCACACATTCATCAAACAATCATCATTCATCCATAATCATGCCCAAAATCGAATTAGGGTTTGACTAGAATCAAAACCCATGATTAAACCACTAACAACATGTAATTCATCCATGATCGACGTTAACTAACATGTATTCAACATAACTAACATATAAACATCACCAAACAACATCCAATTCGATCCCATGAGGGTCAATTTCACATCCAAGGTAAACACCCACAAAAACATGAAAAATCTAACCTTTAAACGTGTAATTGCTTGAAATTGATGCTTCCTACGTGTTATATGTCTTGTAATCGAACCAAAATCACATGAAATTCTTGTTCAAGGTCGAATTTCGAAGATGGAGAGGGAGAGGAGTTGAGGTCGCGGCCGAAAATGGGTGTGGGTGGATTTGGGTTTTGTTTTGTTTAGTTTAATTTACCTAATTACCCTTTTAACCCTTGTAATTTGTATTTTATAAAAACTAAGCTTTAAACTCTTTGTAAAGTGTTTTTAACTTCATAATATAAAGATATAAACTTATAAAAATCATTATATATCTTATCTTTATAAAAACACAAGACAAACGAATAAATAGGCACGTTTACGCATTACGCGATAAATTTTCTAATTAACCTTTTAAAAATGTGTAAACACATAAACATAACCCAATATTCACATAGTCATTTAGATTCACACCAAATTAACATTATTCATTATTATTAGGTCACCAACGTTAAACGACAACTAGTGTGTGCTCACGACACGTGTACACAAGACTTAACGGAACTAACGGAGTTTGGTAACGGAAATTTACCGGATGTCACAAATGGACTCCAAGACGAAAAGCCCTCTATAAATTTCGAGTTTAGAACCATTGAAGATGGATTTCGAATTGTGGTAGGTCGCGAACGAGAGGACACTCGAATTCTATGTTTTTGTTTGTTTCAGGTGCAAATGAGAGTGGTAGTCGATTAGTGATGGATATTAGATGGTTCATGATAAGTTAATTCGATTATTATTGAGATTTAATGCCCGAACGGTTATGGGTTTGTGATGCTACGGTTACTCACTCGATTGGGTATCATTCGACGTTTAAACCCCAATTATTAACCGCATTAAGGTTCGAACTAAGTTCACGTACGATTCGAAATGGTTTTTGGGTCAAAATCGCGGCTTAAAGGGCCGTTTTGGCCTCGCCGGAGTTCGGCCGGAGGCGCCGGCCTCCTTTCGCCGGAAATACGGGGAAACAGGGAAAAGGGTTGGGTTTTTTTTAAGACTTTACACAAATGGTCCCTATGTTTCAACAATTAACAACAGGAGCTTAAAGTATTGTTTTTAGTTTTAGCTAATTTCCACTTTAAACCCTGAAGTTTTAAAATGTTATTATTTTAGGCTAAAGTTAGTTAAATACAAGTTTTTAAAATAATAACACTTATATTGTTTCTATTTTTTTTACAAGATTACTTTTAATATTATTATTATTATTAATCTTATTATTATGATTATTATTGTTACTAATATTATTATCATTAATATTATTATTATCAGTGTCATTATAATAATAATAATAATAGTTATTATTTTATTTAAGCTTATTAACACCTTAAGTTTTATAATAATAAACAAACATTATAACACTTATAATGTTATTATTATTATATAATTTGTTAATCACCAAATTAATTATTAAGTATAACAAAACCCAAAGTTTCAAAATGTCATAAAAGGCCCTTTTAAGATTTAACAAAGTTAACTTCTAAGTTAACAAAATTAAGTGATGTCACACCAACTCATATTGTTCTTGTTTAAGTTTGGCCACATCATTAGCAAGTTGGCCAACTTGCATAACCAAAGCCTCAAATGTTTTGTCTCTTAGCTTGGCTTCATTCTTTATTTCCACCATCATGTTTATGATTGAATCAAGCTTAAAATTCATTAAATCTTGTGGCTCCTCATATGCCAACTGAGGGTATTCATGTAGTCGTCGTCACACTCCTCTAGATAACTTGAGAAATGTGGCATCTTAGGTTCATAGTTGATAAAATTCCGCTATTGAGCATAGTTGTAATTCATGTTTACATGATAATATTCTTGATAATTAGATGATGGAAGTGGATCATAATATGAAGAATAGAGGGTGTCTCTTGATCTTTATAGTCTGCTCTCACATATCCCTTTTGCCTTTTGTAATCTTAACATATTTTGTCTATGTTTCCATGTTTGCTCTCATACAGTGGACAATCTTGAACCCAGTGACAATCGCTCTCGTAACAAATGCATGGATCATAATTATCATCATAACTCCAATCCCGATCCATGATTTTACTAAACTTATAAGAAAATTACCCTAAAAACAGCTAGAATACAAAGGTAAAGATGAACAAATAAAACAGACTATGAAAAGTAATTTTTTTATTTTGATTTTGATTTTTTATAATTTTTGAAACTTAAACAAATACTAAAAAATCAATCAAATCAAATAAAGCCAAGCGCACTAGCTCCCCGGCAATAGCTCCATTTTGATGACTTGTTGTTGGGGTCATGCAAAAACCTAATTAACCTAGGCAGTTAGGATAAGCCAGGTATCGTATCCACGAGGAGCATATGGTTAGTGTTACACGATTCGTTTGATTATTTAACTAACTTAATAATTAAAACTAAACTATTGTCACTTTGACTGTAAATGGATGTGGATGAAATTAACATAAAATAATCACTTTATGAAGCAAAACGAAAACCTCGACTTGGTTTAGAACTATTGAGATGAAAAGGATTACAACCGGGTTTCAGGAATATAATTGAATACACATCTTATGTTTTATATAATCTTGAAGTCACGTAGACATAACTTGTTTATCACATACGTTGAAAGGTAATTACCAACTTGATAACTGATTATGTAAATTAACTACTAAACTAACTAATGCCACAATCTAGAAACTTTATTTGCAATCACCAATTAATGATAATAACCTAATTACTACTCAATGGTTAACAATGCAAGACTAATAATTTGATAAGCAATAATCAAATCCACTAACAAGAATCTTTAATCAACATATGATTCAAAACACATAACCGAAGAAAAGTTATTAAACGATCAAAGTTTATGTCTTGACTAGGTAAAAACACAAGCATGCATTAACCAATAACAAACCACCCGGAGATGATCACAGGTGGTTTAGCATTGCATCTCCGTCATAATCTCTTCAATCTTTACATTATGCATACGAATCCTTGATCACTTGATGATTAGAGAGAGTTCCAATAGCTCAAAATAGTCCCAAGATTCGTTCTTGGGGTTGGAGGCCAAGGTCCTTTCGAAACCCTAATGTTAGGGATTAAATAGGTTTTAAAATTTGAAACAATCCTCAACATATTGCGTTAGACCGTAACTTACGGCCTATAGGCTGTAGGTTACGGCTTGCCTTTAGCCAGATGGTAAAACCTCCTGTATTACGGGGTTTACACACGGACTCAGCACATGGCTGTAAGTTATGGCCTCGGACCGTAGCTTACGGCCTCCCAACACTTTATTTGAAACAACAATATTAGAAAATAGATTAACACCACCTTGTCTTCATCTCACTCATCTTCAAATCTCTTAAAAACCCTAAATGATATAATGTCGCGACAACATTTTTCGGGCCTGAACCCGCCTCCTTACGTATCAGAAAACCGCTTGTAGGCAATGTTGTAAATTCGCTAGGCACTACTACATCGGTCGACTATGGAGTTACAAGTACTCGTTTTAGGCGGGGAGTACTCGGACATAGTAAATTATAAAGAAACTAATTTTTAAAAAATATACATATATCAAGTATCATAAGTTTACTAATATTTATAACAATATATGTAAATATCAACATAAATTAAAAGGATGCATGTTCAAATACTAAATACTTTAAAATTTGATATTTAATACTTTTATATTATAGACACGATAATCATTTAATAGTCGTCTTTCAAACTATCTTTATGAAAAATAATGAAAATATAACAAAAATCGATGAAAAAATAATGAAATTGATGAAAACCAACGAAAATCCAAGTTTTTCGAGTTGAGCCGACTAGCTCCGAGTAGGTGCAAGTTGGACCGACTATGAGTTATATAAGACAAAGTTAAAGAAAATCAATTCAGTAAATGTCTAAGTTTCAAATGCACCCCAAATACTCGATCGAGTTTTTCAACACTGCTTGTAGGCGAATTGAAAGCCTCACGTTGATGCATCGAGAAACCCTCCATTGGCGCACCTGAAAAAAACCCTCTGGTAGACCCACATTTATATTCCTCAATTTGATACCGGAAGTAATTTACCAAACAATAATATGAAATTTTTATCAAATCTAAATGATTTTAGTTATAATTGAACATCGTTTATATAAGTTACATACGTTTTGTTTTCTATTCTAAAATTGTAAGAACATTAAACTATTAATGGTGATTAAAAAATAATTATGATATGCTAGTTAAAACAATGTGAAATGTGAAACCACGCTCCCAAATGTGTAGATTCGTAAATTCAATTGATGGAAACTGATATAACATGGTAGGAATTTAATATTAAAATTAAAATTAAAAATTTATTTTTTAGCGTGTTTATTTGCAAAAGTAATTAAAATTAAAATAAGAATTAATTTCTTCAAAACTCCTTCTGAAATATTTTAAATTCCACCGGCTACCACCAACAACCTCCGCCCACTAACACTACTTATGACCATTGCCAACACCGCCAAGCTCGGCCGGCCCCATCAGCGGTCGTCCACTACCACTGTCGCCGCCACCGGTCTCCGACCGCCGCCATCCCCGAACACTGATGCCCATAACCACCATTGCCGCCAACCTTTTACCGCCGCCCCAAACGCCGCCACCTCCAACCGTTGACCCGTGCTGCCCGACCGCCAACCGTCGCCGACTTTCGACCGCCACCACCCCGATCGTCGACTGTCGCCGACCGCCACCTCTGATTGCCACTTCCCACGATAGTCCACTGTCGCCGACCACCACCTCCGACCTTCGCCGCCCTCGACCTCAACCGTCACCGATCGCCCAAAACCATTTGATGCCCCACCCACTGCCCGCTTAAAACCATTTGATGCCCCACCACTACCCGATTGTCACCATGTCTCCCGACAACCGATTATGCCATCACCGTTGTTGACAATCGATAGTTACCGCTGACCGCACCAACCACTTATAAATGCCCGTCTCCATCACCCGCGTCGCGGCTAACCACCATCTGTCATTTTCGAACCGTGTTGGTTTTAGATGCGCTTACTAGCGATTGTTGGTTTTTGATGATGGGCGTCATCAGTTGGTGGAGGAGGTGTGTTATGGTTGGTTTTCGACAACAAGCGTGGTTGGTGGTCGCAGTCGATTGTTAGCAGCGATGTGGCGGTGGTCACATGTATGTAGCGGGGGCGATCATTGGTCATGGAGGTATTGGCAGTTTGCAATGGTTAATAAATTCTAATTTTTTTTATAAGTATTTTGTCATTAAAAATACCTATGTAATATAAATTCGTTTTATAAATTACAAATCTCTTGAATCTCAAATCTTTTGAAAAATATTGAATTTTAAATACAATTACTTCAAATTCAAATTCTAATTCTAATTTTAATAAATTTCACGAATCAAACACTCTTTAAATAAGGATTTTTACATATATCACATTCCTAAGAATATAAATTACTTATTTCCCTAACCTAAAAAATCAATTATATATTTCCCCTTTCTAAAACTTATATATCACACATATATCTATTTCATTCAACTTAAACTATTAAATAACTATTTAACCTTGTTTTTAGTAAGAGAATTTTACATATGAATGTTTTATTATTAAAATTATTTAAAACTTTTGACAACTGTTTTTTGTATTTGGAGATATAACTTTGGTTATCGGTTATTGTAGTTTTGAAATAAAATTTTAGTGAGATATGATTTTTTTATTTCTATCTATATAGAAGACTCGAACTTGAGGAACAACGTAATTGATAGTATTAGAAAGTGAATATGTAAACGTACTTTGGTGAAACACAATAAAATAATCATTCAATAAATTATTTCATCAATATGGGTAAATATATAATATATATATATATATATATATATATATATTATATATATATATTATATTATATATATATATATATATGTTTTAGAAATGGGAAATATGTAATTAATTTTCTGATTTGGGTAAATATGTAATTAAAGATTTTAGTAAGGGGAAATATGTAAATGCCCACTTTAAATAAAACAAAAGATGAGTATGGAACATGTGAGTGAGAAGATCTCTCCTAAAAAAACTTAAAAAAGTTTTATAGTTGTTACACAACAAATTATTTTTATATCAATTTACAAACTACTACCCTTTAAAATTGTCAGATACCGATTTTTATTAAATTTTGCAAATTGCTACTCTTTAAAATAGTCGCATATAGAAAGTTTTATAGATGTTAAATAAAATAATTTTTGTTCAATTTACAAACCGCAACTTTTCAAAATTGTCACGCATAGAAAGTTCACAATCATTACATAAGGGGCCATTTTTATTGATTTACAAATTACCCGTACTCTTCAAAGTTCACTTAAAAAACTACTGCTATTAAATGCAACATACGGAACAAAATATTTATTACGCATTGATTTTTCTTTTTTTTTTCACTCTTCCCTTGAATCTCAATTCTTTCTTGTTTGGTCATTATATGGTTCATGAGATCACACAAATCTTCATGCTTGGTTTTTAGATTGATTATGAGTTGTATTCGATCATGAATTTGGATCAAACCATCAAATTATTTCAATTTAGAAGTGATTGCAGGGCTCTAAAAAATCTAGATTATTATTGATCTACGATTTCTATAGATGAGACGTGGAATCTATATTTTTAATACATAGCTAGTGACGTCACATATCATAATTCTAGCTCTCCAATGTTATATTTTTAGTATTTCTTATTTGGTCTTCAAGTGTCACAATTCTAACTCATCAGTGTAAATTTATCGTACAATTCGTATATTTTGTAATGTTATTATTTTAATTATTACTTATTTAATACTTGAGATATGAATATACCATTAAAATTTTTTTATTAACTATTTAGTTTTTCATTTATTAAATTCAAGCAATTGTACATATGTTTATACCTTGGTAGACGGATAAAACAAACATACACGGGCACATGAACTTGCGTAGGCATACTTTTATAATTTTATCATTTCACGTTGTTTTTAAAAATTCAATGTTGGAACATACATAAGTGATACATCAAACATACATTTTCATATATCATTTTTAGATTACATATTTATTATTTAACCATTTCATACAGTTTTAAAACTGAAAATTGGAATATACATTCTATTCTTCGATAATAGTAAACTAAATCTATCCAAGCACGGTAAATCATACAGTGAAAATTAGTATTTAATACACACTGTTTATATTCTCTTATACTATAAACGCAAGTTGTTAATCAAGCTAGAACACTAATTTTTACTAGTCAATCTTTAGTTTTCGGTTAGGCTTATGATCCAAGACGAAGATTTGCTCATGGTTCATGGCGCGTGTAGGTTGCAACTCAATTTTGCATCACTTAGTCCATCACTAGCTCCCTTTGTTGTTGTTACCCACTTAGTCCAGAGTCTTCTGCATGTGTTTTTTTTTTATTTCTTCAATATTTGCTATATCAAAGTGTTCTTTAAATTAACCATTATAATATATTACAACGAATCTACAAATAAAAAAATAAAGAAAATGAGCCGTCACATATAACATGGAGGATCATGCTAGAACCTCTTGGTTGCTACTCATGAACGCGCCAAGGTGAGAGACTAACGGTTATGAGCATGAACCAACAAAAGTGAAGCCTCATAACATCACTTTCTTTAAAGACTCTTTTAGCCAACAGAGAATGACAAGTTCTATTGCAAGATTTATGCCTCCTAATTTTACTTGGGGTAAAAACATAGAACTCAAAATAAAAATAAATAGAAAACATAAGCACCACTTGTTTGTTAAAAAAGTTATGTCAAGTATAGAAAAAAGACAAGTAAAACATTAGGAGCATGGAATTTGTAAGTGAGGGGGATGTCCTTATATAAAAAAGTTTTATAGCCGTTATCTAACGAACATTTTTCAAATTAACAAGCAATTACTAATGAAGAAATGTCACACGCGCGGAGAGTTTTATACGTGTTACGTAAAGATCATATTTTTCAAAATTACCAACTATTACAAATAAAAAATGTTAGACAACGAGTTTTATAGCCGTTATGCAACGATCATTTTTTCAAATTTACAAAGTACTGCTATTAAAATGTCACACGAATAGTTTTATAGCCGTTACACAACAAATTCTTAATTTCAAAACTACTACTACCGATCAAGATGTCACATTTGATAAAATTTCATAACCATTACAAAAGAATATTTATATTTTCTTAATTTACAAATTACAAACTACTGCTATTTATTTAATACTTGAGATATCATTATACAATTTTAAATTTTTTATAACTATTTAGTTTTTCATTTATTAAACTCAAGTAATTATACATATGTTTATACCTTGGTAGACGGATAAAACAAACATACACGGCCACATGAACTTGTGTAGACATACTTTAATAAATTTTATCATTTCACATTGTTTTTTTTAAAATTCAATGTTGGAACATACATAAGTGATAAGTGATATAACTAAATTAATATATAATATCTTAGAAAGCATAAATGTAGATGGATGCACGTATGGCTAGAAGGAAATTCACCAGGGGAACTTTATTAAATGTAAAACGTCATTTGTGGTTGTTTCAGATGTATATACGGGTTTGCTAAAAAATATATACTATCGTTATAAATAGTTTATTTATACGATAAGAATAGATAAGAAACAAAAAGTTCAGGATATGTTGGCTCAAGTGATTTCTCTTGACAAGCTGAAATAATGATAGCAGGTTTTGGTTTTGTGACCATTATATGGATTACGTGCGACTGTATGCCGATAATTGCCGACCTGTATATGGCACGATTAAACCTGTTTAATAAAAAAATAATTTTTAATTTATAAGATTTTAGAAGGTAATAAAAACGAAGATGCTAGACTTTATTATTTTCACATTCTTGGTTCATAAAAACATAAAAAATTCTATACATAATATAGATAGTTAAACAAGTCTTTTACATGTTTGATACGTGAGCTACGCGCGTCATTTATAAATTGTTAAACACAATAAGAAATGTTTTGCGATGCGGGTGAGAGGATTACTTGCAGGAAAACAATATGTAGAAAAGTTATGGTTTTATTATTTTCAAATTAATTAGAAACTTCAAATATTCAAAATCACACAAGTGGACATTTGTTAGTTCAAGAATAGATTTATAGAGTGTGAATTAACTATATACTAATTATTAATTTTTATATGTTTTATGAGTTGTATATTGTGTTTTTGAGTTGTACATTGTGTTTTATGAGTTGTATTTTTTGGCTTCTTTATTTTCCTATATTTTTTTTACTTTTAACTATAATACTTGTATATATCTCACAATTTTACCCTAATATCATTTCACTCTCAACTTTTATCCCCTATACTTTTTATTTTTTACATATTTTTTGTTTACGTTACGGTCTAAAGTTAACGAGTTACATGCTGCAACGTACATGTGTGGTTCAATATTTTCACACCTATTTTTTACTATTTAACCACGTCGATGCAACGCACGGGTCCTAAATCAATTTAGTTATTTTTCTCTATGTTTTACATTTCGCATACGTAGTTCAGTGTTTTGACGTCTACTTTTCATTTAATTTTATATTTTTTTGTTTTGTTCTCCATTTAATACGAGTTTTTCTAGTGTTAAGTAGTCGTTGACGGTAATGTGACATCAGTGCTATTTGTCACGGTTTTAGGCCCCCCGCTGGAATGCGGGGGCTTAATACTAGTTACTTTCTAGAAACAAAATATGACAAAAGTGTAATTAGTAATCTTGGATATCTAAAAAAAGGTTAAAAATGAAACCAATAATGTAAAATAAAAGAAAAGCAATATCTGTATATTGAACTTTGTTACTAAATAAATTGTGAAGTATTAAAAGCCAAAACAAATGATAACTTCCGAAGTTAAGTTTCTTCCGAAGCTTAATATAGTTCTTCCGAAGCTTAATATAGTTCTTCCGAAGCTAAGTTGATATCTTCCGAAGGTTATGTTTGCTTCGGAAGGGATTTGAAGTTTACTTTGGTTATCTTTCGAAGTATGTATAACTTCCGAAGGGAATCTATTAAAGGGATATTTCCATTCGAAAGACATAGTGTAGGGTCCGTAGTGTAAATTCTCAACCTTTGTTGAGTGTGTCCATTATTGTTAGTTATACACTATAAATATGGTCTTGATGTAATGAGTGAGGTATCCAAAAATTAATACCAGTTCACAATTTCATTCTTTCTTTGAATCATCTTTGTATTGAATTGTTCAAATTCCGTGTTCATATTCTCAATTAGTATTAACAATTGGTATCAAAGCCTGGTTAAAGGCTCAATTGAGGGTCAAGATTCAATCAAAGATCAATTGGCAGCAACAATGGTATCAACAAAGTTCGAGGTTGAGAAATTCGACAGGAAGAACGACTTTGGGTTATGGCAGTTGAAGATGAAGGCATTACTCGTTCACCAACGAGTGGTGGATGCCTTGGCCGAAGAATCCAAGTTGCCAAATACAATGTCAGACAAGGAGAAGAAAGAGATGCTAGAACAGGCATACAATTCAATCATCTTGAACATGGGGGATCGAGTACTTAGAGAAGTATCAATGGAGAATCTGCTACAGGGGTCTAGGCAAAATTGGAAAGTTTGTACATGATGAAGTCTCTTGCGAATAGGGTGTATCTCAATTAACGGTTATACACATTCCAAATGGCTCCTGGGAAGTCAATTGAAGATCATACCGATGAATTTAACAAGTTGGTATTAGATCTTAAGAACATCGAAGTTGCATTAGATGATGAAGATCAAGCAATTATATTCTTGACATATTTGCCTTCCTCTTATGAGCATTTTGTGAATACTTAATGTATGTTAGGGACACTCTTACCATGGAAGAAGTGTTGGCAGCTCTCAATTCAAAGGAATTGAAGAAGAGAACTGATTATAAGGAAGATGGTGGAGAGGGTTTGGTAGTCTGGAAAAGATCTGAACAAAAAAACTTCAAGTAGAGAAATGTCTCGAAGTCCCGGTCCAAGTATAAGAGAAGGTGCTATGTGTGTGGATCAGAAAAGCATTTCAAGAAAGATTGTCCTCACTGGAAAAGGAAGAAGGGTGAATCAAGTGGATCAAAAACCCATTCCGGACACAATGCACAAGATGATTCCTCTGATGGATATGAAAGTGCAGATGTGTTGGCTATCACAAGCAGTGGTAAGGAGGATGAGTGGGTGATGGATTCAGGTGTTCATATCATATGACACCGGTGAAATAATTCTTTAAAGATATGAAGGTTGAAGAACTTGGATCAGTAAAGCTAGGAGATGATAGGCCTTGCAAGATTGTGGGTCATGGCACAGTGACTGAAAATGAAGAATGGCATGGAAGTGGATCTTCATGATGTAAGGTATATTCCTAGTATTAAAATGAGCATGTTGTTTTTAGGGCTGATGGAGAGTTCTGGTTACCATGTTAGTCTTAGAGATGGTAAGGCTAAGGTGATTATGGGGTCAATGGTAGTATTGTTTGGTAGTAGAAGGGATAATAATATCTATTTGCTAGATAGTGCTGGAGTAGTAGAACCTCAGGTGGCATCTGCCTCAAGTGATAGTAGTTCTAAGGCTATGTTATGGCATAGAATGCTTGGTCATATCAGTCATCAGGTACCGGTGGAGTTGCATAAGCAGCAGTTAATGACTGAGTTGAAATGTTGTGATTTTGGTTTTTGTGAAACTTGTATTCTTGGTAAACACAAGAGGGTAAAGTTTACAAAGGCTAGGCATGTCACAAGTGGGTTATTAGACTACATTCATTCTGATTTATGAGGTCCTGCTAAGGTTGATTCCTTGGGAGGTGCTAGATACTTTATGACCTTGATTGATAACTTTTCTAGGAGAGTTTGGGTTGTGGTCTTGAAGAATAAAAGTGATTCCTTAGGTAAATTCAAGTAAAGGAAAGTACTGGTGGAAACTCAAACCGAAAGGAAAGTCATGTAGCTAAGAACAAATAATGGGTTGGAGTTTTGCAATCATAAGTTCAATCAGTTTGTAAAGCTCATGGTATTGATGGACATAAAACTGTGCCAGGGACTCCTTAGTAGAATGGTTTGGCTGAGAGAATGAATAGAACCTTCCTTGAAAAGGTGATGTCCATGTTGGCTAGTTCTGGTTTACCCAAGATGTTATGGGCTGAAGCTGTTTCAACTGCAACTTATTTGGTCAATAGATCTCCATCAGCTGTATTAGACATGAGAACACCTATGGAGGTATGGTCTGGAAGAAAGTATGACTATAGGGAACTTAATGTGTTTGGATCTTTGGCCTATGCTCAGGTTAGCCAAGGGAAATTAGAACCTAGGGCCTACAAATGTGTTTTTCTAGGATACCTTGAGGTGTGAAGGGGTATAGGTTGTGGAGACTAGATGAAGACAGACATAGGGTGATAGTGAGCAGAGATGTGATTTTCAAAGAGGATGTCATGTATAAGGACATTGAAGGAAAAAGGAAGTCTGAAATGAAAGATCAAAGTGGGGTTCAGATTGAGGTGGAGCAGCAGGGTGTGAATGATAAGGTGTGGATCATGGTACCTGTAATAGCTAGGAAGTTGGTGTGGATGATTACCAGCTGGCTAGGGATAGACAAAGGAGATAAGTAATACCTCCACTCAGGTATAGAGAGGGGATGGATTTGTCTACATTGGCCTGTGTTGCTGCTGAAGAAGAAAGCATCTATAAACCATTGTCATACTCTAAGGCAATTTCTGTGAAAGAAAGTTCAAAATGGTGTAAGGCCATGAAGGAAGAGATGGAATCTCTGTATAATAATGGCACATGGGAGTTGGTTGATAAACCCGAGGGTCACAAGCCTGTGTCATGTAAGTAGTTGTTCAAACTAAAAGATGGAATGTCTGAAAGTGAACCTCCTAGGTACAAGGCTAGATTAGTAGCTAAGGGGTTTACTCAAAATCCAGGGGTGGATTACAATGAGATTTTTTCGCCTGTGGTGAAGCATTCATTCATCAGAGTTATGTTTTCATTGACTGCTTCTATGGATATAGAGCTACATCAGTTAGATGTGAAGACTGCTTTTTTGCATGGGAAGCTGGATGAAACTATCTATATGAAGCAGCCTGAGGGGTTTGAGGTTAGGGGCAGGAAGAGAAGGTGTCTTCTTAAGAAGTCCCTGTATGGGCTAAAGCAATCCCCTAGATAGTGGTATAAAAGATTTGATGAACATATAATGATGAATGGGTTTAACAAGAGCACCTATGATAGTTATGTCTATTTGAAGGAATACAGTGAGAACAAATTTGTGTATTTGTTGTTGTATGTTGATGACATGTTGGTGGCTTGTTCCGACTTGTAAGAAGTTGAAGCTATTAAGAAGATGTTGATGTCAGATTTTGAGATGAAAGACTTAGGTGAAACAAAGAAGTTATTGGGCATGGAGATCATAAGAGATAGAGAACACAGGGTGTTGAAGTTGTCTCGAAGGTCTTATTTCGAGAAGGTACTAAGCTAGTAACTATTCCTATAGGTTCTCATATTAAATTGTCATGCTTTGATTGTCCTAAGTCAGATGCTGAGGTTAGATATATGGAGAAAGTGCCTTATGCCAATGTCGTTGGGAGCTTGATGTACTTGATGGTTTGTACAAGGCCGGATATTAGGTATGCTGTGAGTTTAGTCGGTAGGTATTTGTCAAATCCGGGTAAAGCTCATTGGGTTGTTGTGAAATGGATCTTGAGGTATCTCAGGGGTACTAAGCACTATGGTTTAGTGTTTGGGCATCATGAACATAAGAAGGTTGACAGGGTTGTTGGTTATGTGGATTCAAATTTTGCCAAGGATCTGGATAGAGGAAGATCTATCATAGGATATGCATTTCAAGTACCGGGTAACTTGGTAAGTTGGAAAGCTTAGTTGCAGCATGTGGTGGCATTATCTACAACAGAGGCTGAGTACATAGCTTTGACTGAGGGAGTCAAGGAAGCTATGTGGTTGTATGGTTTTGTTTCTGAGTTGGGAATAATAGTTGCAGACTCAGTGTTGTGATAACCAGGGTGCAGTTTAATTGTCAAAGAATAGCATGTTTCATGAGAGAACAAAGCACATTAATGTGAAGTTACACTTCATAAGGGATGTGGTGAATGCTGGGAAGGTGAAAGTGGAAAGTGTGTTTACTTTGGAGAATCCAACAGACGTGTTTACAAAGTCTCTACCTAGTATGAAGTTCAAGTTTTGCTTGGATGCATTGGAAGTAGGCTAAAATCTTGTTTTGGATTTTAAGGAGGAGATTGTGAAGTATTAAAAGCCAAAACAAGTGATAACTTCCGAAGTTAAGTTTCTTCCGAAGCTTAATATAGTTCTTCCGAAGCTAAGTTGATATCTTCCAAAGGTTATGTTTGCTTCGGAAGGGATTTGAAGTTTACTTTGGTTATCTTCCGAAGTATGTATATCTTCTGAAGAGAATCTATCGAAGGGTTATTTCCGTTCGGAAGACATAGTGTAGGGTCCGTAGTGTAATTTCTCAACCTTTGTTGAGTGTGTTCATTATTGTTAGTTATACACTATAAATAGAGGCTTGATGTAATCAATGAGGTATCCAAAAATTAATACCAGTTCATAATTTCATTCTTTTTTGAATCATCTTTGTATTGAATTGTTTAAATTCCGTGTTCATATTCTCAATTAGTGTTAATATAAATAAATCAAACAAGCATACTAATCAATCCTAGTATGCAACACACTAAATAATATAGTCAAGACTACCACTTCATCCCACGTCTGAACCACTGTTCGGACCACCGGTCTCCTTTATCGCCTACACTCACTGTGTCATCAAGAGTCCATTTTTTTCCATCCTTTGATGTCAATCTTTGGTATGTCAAGCACTCTTTAAACTGTTATAATATTTTGCAACGGATCCAGGAAGAAAACAATGTTAATGTGTACTAGAAACAATGTTGATGGAATATGTCAGAACTTATTGGTTGCTACTTGTGATATCGCAAAGGTGAGAGGTTATACTACTATTATAACGGCTATAAGCATGTTAGAATCTCTTGGATGCCAATGGTGATATCAATAAAAGGAGAAAGGCTATATGATGATTATAAGGTTATGAGCATCATGTTAGAACCTTTAATTTTGGTTGCAACTCATGATATCACAAAAGGCTGTACTATGACTACAATGGTTATGAGCATGTACACTCAAAGATCAAAGCTTTATTCAAGACTACTCAAAAAGAATATGATCATCATTAGGGCTGACTTAATTGCATAGCCGGCTCAACTGTTATGCAAGGTAAGGTTAGGGCTTGGGGACCCCATCAAAATAGGCCCCCCAATATTTAGATGTAACGTAGTTATTGGGCCAGACTAATTTTTAAAATTAAGGCTTGGAGTTGGGCTGCAAATGACAGAAGCAGATGTTGGAATGGAATTCGAGGCTCTCCTCCTTAATCGAAGTTATAACGATGAGCATATGTTCTTGCTCGACTACTATGTGCTAAAGCACAATAGTTTTTCACTATTGTTTTGTTTGATTATTAAAACATAAAGGATCAAACAAACAAGTTTGTTTTCTTTTATCAAGTTTACGTATTTAATTTAGTCTTTTGCCTAGGAGTGGCTTTAGTTGTAAGCACAACTAGTAAATTGAACAAACATATATAGAGTTAAGAACTATGGAAGTGGTGCATTTTGGAATTGGTATCATTTTACTAAATTCTGATTTTAGGCTGGTTTACAATTTATTAACAATATATTTCTTGATTGAAAAAATTCAAGTTTAAAAAAGTTTTGTATTTATTTTATGATCTACAAAACTTTTTGGATTTTATCTAGGTCTAAGTTTAACGTGTGCATACCACTTACTATGAAAGTGTATTTGTGAAAGTTGCATAAAATAATCAAATAAGAATTGATCACATTGCAGGTAATTTCATAATGATATACTAGGGAATCTAGTTGGAACAGAAAAGATTGAACCAACCAAGTAAAGATTACTAGGAGTCCAACAGATAAGGTGTTTCAGGTTAGTTGTTTGGTTTTAGTATTTATGGATAAACATCACTCATTAGTTAGCTTCTTTTGAGAATAAGATGTGTCATCATTAACAATTGAAGGAATTTAGTTTGAATTGTAAAACCTGACTTAACGTGATCAAGTACGGGCAAGAAACATATAAAACTAGGGCGTCAATGTTTTGGAGTCTAACACATAAATATAAAACATGATTATGTCTCGTGCATTACAATTTAGTAACCAAAAAAAAGTTTATTAAGTAAAAAACATATAAGAAAAATGTAAAAGAAGAAAATTTAAAAAAACCCAAAAAAAGAAGTATAAGAAAATTGTAGCAAAAACCAATTAAAAAAAACCCAAAATTAAAAGCCAAAGGCTTTATCCAACTCATCTAAGACCAAGATCATATATAATATTAGACCTAAATATAGTTATTCAGAACGGAAGTCGGTGGCTTTTGCCACTGACACTACTAACCGACAACCATAAGAAAAATAAGATGAATTCTTAAATTGTCTCGAAATAATTCACAAAGCTTTTTAAATAAAACGCTTTAGTTATATGGTAAAAAAAGGAACATGCAAACTATATATCTTAGATCTTAGATATAACTAGTTATTCATCGGTCGCGCTTCATGTGGCGGCAAAGGCTTGATCACCAAACAAATTCGACCTCACCACCAACACATCCACCTAGAAAAGGTTGTGTTAGGCCTTATAAAGCAACATTTTTGTTAGCTAATCCAACCTTTTGTTAGCTAATGGAACATTCTTTGAAAAGTTGCTTTCAATAGCTTGAATTAGAGTTATTTTTCTAGTAGTAGTGCCGGGTATAAATTGAATTTTTATGTGTATGAATCAAATGTTGTGACTTGTCATATTGCTAATACGTAGGAGGACGCCAGAAACGGAATTAGATACGATATATGGCAAAAAGACATCATAAAGAGTTGTGGTCTCCACCATGATCACATGGAAAATATAGTTTAATTGATCAAATTGAGTTATAACACAATACTAGAAACTAGGTAATTTCTATCAAAAATTACGACAAAAAATTGCTGAAAATTTATGCGAACATTTTTTACCAAAAGTAAAAAGATCATAAAATTAGTAACAAAACAAGATTCGGGTATAAAACAATCACAAATTTAACGATCAAACTAGATTTAATAGTTAAAGGATAGGAACATTATGTTGTGACCGTCCAATGGTCAAATAAATGACGAAAATAAAAAAAATGAAACAAGTTTAAATATCTTTTGGCAAATCATTCAAAATATTTACGAGCAAGTATCTACGATCTTAATTGAGTCGGTATGTTTTGCGTTTTTTATTTCCCTCCACCTCTTCATCTCCCCCCCCCCCCTCCCAATTTCCTTCTCTTTATACTTTAAAAACTTACAAGGTCCGACCTCTAGGTCAAAGATCCATGTAGAATTGTAATATGACATCAACCTAGCACCACTAGGAGCTTACTGGTAATATTAACCTAATAACTTGGATGAGATCTCGCAAAATAACATTCTAACACACCTTTTAAATTGTCATGAATATCAATAGAATATTGTACCTGCTTAGTTTCAATCCTTGAGATGCCCTTTCATTTTCATAATATACTTAGCTTACATGAAATTTCATTTTGTGATCTTAGGTTATAAAATATAGATGTGCTAACTTTAGATCAACTTTTGTATTATCGGTCTAGAAATTTCTTCATCACTTACCCAATAATGCTAGGTTCGTAGCCTTTAGGCTTCTAATACCAAGACCACCATCCTCCATATGTGCTAACTAACGACGATGATGTGTATCTAAAAATAGTTAACATATTATAATTGTGTATTTTTTATAACATATAACATATATAATGTTATCGGTATACATGTTAAAATATAAAATTAATTTTTTCATTAGACCTTGTACACAATTGTTTATTCAAAATAAGTTAAAATAAGCAAGCGAATAAGTACACTTATTTACTCTAACTTTATAGACTAGTGCAATATAAATTATGTCACACTACGTTGGTGAGATTTTAATAATGACTACGATTATGGCCCTAAAGCTCATTATCTAGATCCACTACATAGTTCAAGAAAAAAGGGTATGGCACAATTTTAGAGGTTTAAAATTTTTAATCAAGGGAAGAGGTCTAAGTGTGTGACCACGCCCACGTTTTAAGGGTGATGCCCCTGTTATACCCAACGGGGCATTGTTTTATGTCTCACGTCCTTGCCACATCACCTACATTCTGTCATGAAAGTGTAACACATAATCTAAAGATAAAGTATAACACATAGTCTAAAGATAATGTAACATTTATAAGATATACGTAAACTAGAAATTATATCTTAAGGCACTTTACATAACTACGACAAAAAGATCGGTATATTTATGATGGTAACTTTTACACAAATAATGTTGAGAATAAGCATCTATGGGTCATAGGGAATTGGCACTTTTAGTGTAGACTTAGGAAATATCTATTGTATTAATGTAAGTAATTATCTAACACAAAATTGGTTATTTAACAAAACAACGTGACATGAGATGAGAAGTATAGTAGGAAGTATATGTGAATAAATAAATAAGACCGCTTTAAACTCACAGGCCACCTATGTAAAGGAACGGTAAGCAGTGAGACCAAGTTGGTACATCCGGGAAATTGTGTAACACCCGGATATTTATTATTTTGAAGCCGGTGGCGAAAGGAAAGAAAATAAAGTCCAAAAGTCGAGGGACCAAACTCGCCAACGAAGAAAAGTTGGGAAATGTGGTGATATATGTAGGGAGAGGGCTGCCCACTCTCCCCACACTCACATTTCAGCTCACAAAGGGGAGAATAGAGAGAAAGAAGGGAAAAAGAGGAAAAAGTGTTGGTTCGGGTCGGTTCGGGTCGGTTCGGGTCGCCAAAATCGTCGTGAAGCAAGCCGAATCGAAGCTCTTGTCGTTGTGCTCGTTTAGGTGAGTTCTAGAACCCCTCTTTTACTTGTTTTCAAACGATTTGGGGCTGGAAAACATCTGAAATCGAGTTTTTCGTATGTGTGTAAGTTGACCCGTTTGGGTATGTGTAAGTATATGTATGACGCGATTGTGACTTGATTTCTTGCTTGGTTGTGCTTGAATGATGTTATGGTATGCATCCCTAAGGGTTAGGATGGTCGATTTAGGCTTAAAATGGGTTTAGATGAGTTTGGAGGCCGAAAACCCTCGGCTGCAGTCGGGTTGAACTGCATTCTGCATCAGTTAGGGCTAGGCGACCGACTGGAGGCCGAATGGAGGCCATACGGCCGATTAGGGTGCGATTGGGGTTCATTCGCACGATTGAAGGGCCAGTCGCATGGGGTCATGCGACTGAAGGTCCATTCGCACGACTGAAGGTCCATTCGCACGACTGGTGGTCCAGTCGCATAGGTGTTCATCCGCATTGCCCATTCGCACGACTGGATGTTCATTCACATAGGTGTTCATCCGCATTAGTTCATTCGCATAATGTCAGTCGCATGGAGGCGATGCGACTGAAGGGTGTCCATACGCCCGAATAGGGCTGTTGAACCCGAGGAAGGTGTAGATTGACTTCTGACTTTCGGGGGAAAGTGCAGATGTAAGTGTTGATGTAAAGGTTCCCATAAGAGTTTTTAAGATGACGATCGAGGTCTTAGAAAACATGGTGGCATGATGAGGGTGATGATGTTGTACGTTATGTATGTATGATGTTGCCATGTATGATGTGATGTTGATGCATGTTTATGTTCCTTAATGTGATGTATAATATCTTTCCTGTGGCTTTACTTGTTATGATGAATGAACGAAGTATTATGTAACGTAAAGTGAAAGATAAAGAAAGAGGAACATGATGAAAGAATGAAACGTCTTGCATACATCGGATACGGGATCCTTCTTGGTGACTGACCCCAAATGTAGAACCTCTACCGCTCACCCCTAGTACTGTGGCATAGGTTTAGCTGTCATTCGTTGACTTCGGCCCAGTAGCTAAGACGGATGGTTACTCCTAGTACCGTGGCATACGTTTAGCTGTCATTTGTTGACTTCGGCCCGGTAGCTACGACTAACCGGGGTGTAGCACATGGTATTGGTTTGGGATGATGTCCGATGCGCAAGTAAGGTAATGAAAGAACGAATGAACGAATGAGGAAGATAATAATGATATTATCTATGTGTACGTATGATGTGTGATCATGTAAAAGTACGAACGGTTTTATCTAAAAGTAAAGTATGTTTTATTTATAAAACTAGAACTCACTCAGCAACGCTGACTTTGATGTGTTTCCAGTTGGCAGGTAATGATTGCTGAGGATGGCACGGGCGACTACTCAGCTCTTTTGGGATGGCATTCTTTTGATTAATGTTTTTGCATTGTAATGTGAACAAACTATTTTTGGTAATGAATGTTGTATTAGTTTGCAAAAGCATTTACACGGAAATGAAAGTTTGTTTTAGTTTTCCGCTGCGATTTATTAAATACAAATGTAATTATATGTTTTATGTGCGATGAGAACCCAGCTGTAAGCGTCCCGGGAACGGGGCCTTACAAATTGTATGATAATACAACTACACATATGAGGTTCAAGCCACTTTCTCGTATGTGTATGGTGCCTCATAACCAATACCCTCTATAATTTTACTACAAACTTTAATAGGTAACTTTTCGAACACACAAAATTTGTCCATGTGATCCTCAATAATGATTTTTTCCTTATACTAATCATTTTCTCAATACAACATAAAGGTTATATTTTTTTCTATATGATAGTTGCTTATTTGTCAATGTTATTAAATTTCAAATCAAACATAACATAACGATAGTATTGACCTAAAAGATCCATGATTCATGTGATCATATCCCCTTGGGCCTTGGCATGACATGAAATATCTAGATACAACAAACATACATGGCCACACATCCTATTTAGATTACGTATTTATTATTTAATCATTTCATATAGTTTTAAAACTAAAAATTGGAATATACATTCTATTCTTCGATACTAGTAACTAAATCAATCCTAGTATAGTAAATCATACCGTCAAAACTAGTATTTAATAAACACTATTTATATTCTCTTATACTATAAATGCAAGTTGTTAATCTAGCTAGAACACTAATTTTTGCTAGTCAATTTTTAGTTTTCGGTTAGGCTTGTGATCCAAAATGAAGATTTGCTCATGGTACGTGTAGGTTGCCGATCAATCTTGCAACACTTAGTCCATCACCTGCTCCCTTTGTTGTTGTGACCCACTTAGTCCATAGTCGATTCTCTCAGTGTTTTTTTCACTTCTGCAACATTTGCTCTATCAAAGTGTTTTTTAAACCTTATAATATTTTACAACGAATCTAGAAAGAAAAAAAAAAAAAAAAAAACTGGTCACATATGACATGGAGGATCATGTCAGATGCTCTTGGTTGTTACTCATGAATGTGCAAGGTGAGAGACTAACGGTTATGAGCATGAACAAACAAAAGTGAAGCCTCATATCACCTCTTTCTTTAAAGACTCTTTTAGCCAAGAGCGAATGACGAGTTCTATTGCAAGATTTATGCCTCCTAATTTTACTTGGGGTAAAAAAGATAGAACTCAAAATAAAGATAAATAGAAAACATGATCACCATTTGTTTGTTAATAAAGTTGTGCCAAGTATAGAAAAAAACAAGTAAAACAATAAGGAACATTGAATATGTGAGTGAATGGAATGGCCTTATATAGAAATGTTTTATAGCCGTTATCCAACGATCATTTTTCAAATTAACAAGCAATTACAGATAAAAATGTCACGGAAAGTTTTATAGGCTTTATGTAACGGTTATATATTTCAAAATTACCAACTATTACTAATAAAAAAATATCAGATAGAGAGTTTTATAGCCGTTACACAACGATCATTTTTTTTAAATTTACAAAATACTACTATTAAAAATGTCACATGAAGAGTTTTATAGCCGTTACACAAAAACATTTTGATTTCAAAAATGCTACTACCGATCAACATGTCACATAGATAAAACAAGGAGACTATAAAGTTGTGGTGGCTTGATTTTTTAAATTAAGAAATAACAATAACTAATGATAAAAACAAAATTACCACTTCAAACTTTACTATGTTATTCAATTGAATTTTACTCGCTTAAAGTTAAACAATTAAAACAAAAGTAAACAAATAAAAATGAGCATAAAAATAGAAAAGTAAAAAAAAGTTAACATAATCTCGGGTTAGCTTGCGGCTTCACTCGGTTGGGCGGCTGCCACAAGCCTCCCGAATAAGGCAATCGGTTTTGTCTCACATTAGAGCTTATTAATTTTTTATTTAATTTGTTGATACATATATGTACTTAGAGCTTATTAATTTTTTATTTAATTTGTTGATACATATATGTACCTAGATCCTGATCTGAATGTAATATGTCTTACACTTATGTAATTATTGGGTACTTAATGAAATACAAAATGTTTGTGTGTGATTTATAATGTTTAATATTTCATTAATGAGTTGATATTGAATTGATAGGTATGTGATTGTTTGAATTCATACACATAATGTTATACTAATGAATACATTCAAACTTGGTTAAGTGAAGTTGTCATGCGTCCGAATGGCCATGCGACTAAGTGTCCATGCGTCTAAATAGTCCATACGCCTGAAAAACTTCATGCGACTGACTCAATCGCACGACTGAACCTTCAGTCGTACAAATGAATCAACCGCATAGTTCAATCGCACGAATGAACCATGCTAATTGTTCAGTCGCCCGATTGAGCAATACTAACCTATAAATACCACCTAATTCGTGGAAAAACGTAAGCATTCATTCCTATTCGACTCCAGACGTACCTTAGCCGTCCAAAAGCCTCCAAGTTCGTACTCCAAGTTCATAGAAAGCTGCAGATCGATTCCTAATCGATTCTTAACGTTAGATTCAATTCCTTATTGTTTCTACGTGCGTTCTCACTGATTGGATCGCCAATCAAATAGGATTCCGCACTATTTGGTTTGGTTTACACGTTAATCAGTTTGTATTTCATTTAATACAAGATCCTAACAAGTGGTATCACAACCTTGGCTCTTGATTACGTGTGATTCAATCAATTTTGATACAAAGGTTGTATTTTTTCACTAAAAATGCAATCTTTTTGTGTCAAAAGTTGTCTTGCACGTCCCCTACTCATCAAGTTTTGGTTTCTACGGAATAAGGCGATTAGGGTTGGTGAAAATTCAGGTTTTTAAGGCCAAAACACGTTAAACCTAGAAATTTTTAAAAAACAGCAGCTTTAGTCGCACGATTGACCCAATCGCACGACTAGACTTCATTCGCATCCCATCAAGTTCTT
Source organism: Flaveria trinervia (assembly GCA_025506515.1). Lineage (NCBI taxonomy): Eukaryota > Viridiplantae > Streptophyta > Magnoliopsida > Asterales > Asteraceae > Flaveria > Flaveria trinervia. The sequence goes on from CM046448.1 coordinate 7,371,191, forward strand.
GTTAATAATCCCATCAAGGATCATGTGGTGTCTACTCCTCTTGTAAGAGATCCAAATTCCTCAAGTTCTTCAATTGAATCTGGAACAAAACAAAAGAAGGCCACTTCAAAGGCAAAGAGTAAAATGCCTTGTGTTAATCTGGAAAAAAAATTTGAAAAGGCTAATATAAAGTCAGGGTTAAACAAAGTCAAATCTGAACCTAAGAAGACTGTTAATGTTAACCTTTCACAAGTCTCATGTCAAAGTCCAGTTAACTAAAATAGAAAAGGTGTTAAGAATGTCAAAACAGTTAAGTTTGTTAAACAAGATCATACATCAAAAGAAGTAGAATCAAAACCCAAACAAAATGATGTCACTAGGATGTCACACACATCTCCATAACGAAAGTTTAATCATAAAGTTGATAGCAGGTCATGCTACAACTGTGGAGAGTGTGGACACATTGCTTTCTTTTGTCATTACTTTCAGACACCTAGGAAGAAAATTGAACTTCAGAACTCAAAACCTAGGTTTTCTAAGAGGAGTTCTCTAACTCCACCTAGAAGAACTAGTGAACCCAAAGTTCAACCCATTAGCCAGTCGTTTGTTATCATAAACAGGCCTTACACAAATCTGGCTTATGGAAAGAAAAGTCATCCTTTGTGTCTGATAATGATGACAAGAAGGCACCTGAGCTACCCTCACATTCTAAGGGTTAATGGGTTGAATTCATGATGTGTGATGCCTCTAGGAAACCCAAGATAGTAAAGGCTTGGGTTCCTAACCTAAACTAATGCTTTAAATTGTATGTGCAGGGTGTTCGCTACAGTGCTGAAACCAACATGTGGATTGTAGATAGCGGAGCATCCAGGCACATGACAGGAAACAGGCTATTTTATCAAACGTCAAACAAATAAAAGACGGGCATGTTTTGTTTGCCAGTAACAAAGGAGGTATATCACAGCTCAGGGAGAGGTTGGAAATCAGAAAGTTAAGTTTGATAAAGTGAACTACGTTCAACAACTTCAAAACAACTTACTTTCTGTTTCCCAAATATGTGACAAAGGATTTAAAGTCATATTCGACAACAAAAAGTGTTACGTCCTAAAGAAAGACTATGTGATTCCGGAGGACCAAGTTCTGATGACAGCTTCAAGATATAAAGACCTTTATGTTTTGGATCTCTCAACGGCCTCTACAACGGATCATGAAGTTCAATGCTTCCCATCAAAAGCTACTGAGAAGGCCTCCATTTCCTGGCATAGGAGAATGGGACACATTAATCAACGGAAGATGAATCACTTGATTCAGAAGGATCTAGTGAGAGGTGTTAACGTCAAAAATTTCCAACTTCCGGACTTCTGTGTAGCATGCAAGAAAGGCAAACAGAAGAAGAAGTCTCATAAGGAAAAGAAAGGTTATTCTATCGAGCTTCCTCTTGAACTTCTTCACATGGATCTGTTTGGTCCAGTCAATACAAAGAGCATTGCAGGTGACTTGTACTGTTATGTGGTTACTGATGACTACTCAAGATTTTCTTGGGTAATGTTTCTGAAGTCCAAGTCAGAAACATTTGAGTCATTCAAGGAATTAGTAACCACACTGGAATCTCTCTACAAGCTGAAGGTGAGACAGGTACACTTAGACAACAGAACTGAATTTAAGAATCGGTGGATGGAGGCTTACTGCAAGGAAAAGGGAATTGTGCACCAGTTCACTTCTCCCTACACGCCTCAGATGAATGGTGTTGCTGAGAGGAAGAATAGAAGCTTGATAGAGACAGCACAGACAATGCTAGCAGACTCGAAACTACCTATCCAATTTTGGAATGAGGCAGTGTCAAACGCATGTTATACATTAAGTCGAGTTTTGGTAGTCAAGCGCTATGGCAAGACATGTTACGAGTTACTACAACGACGTAAACCTAATCTGGAGTATCTCGAACCATTTGACGCACCGTGCACACTTCTAAAGAAGACTCAAGAAGAAAAATTCAGTGAGAAGGCTTATGAAGGGATCTTCCTAGGATACAACATACCGAACAAGAGAGTTTACAACAACTCAATGGGTTTAGTAGAAGTGTGGTGTAATGTTGATGTTCAGAGATATACCACACCACCTACAGGAAAAGGACCCGCTTACTTTTTTGACTATGATGGATTCTTCAAGTCCTTCAACATCCCTATCTCTCCTTCTGATGATGAGTTAGCTACACGAATGATGTCTGATATCTTGAATACACCATATCTTAATCCAACATCATCGAGCTCACAGGGAGAATCATCTCATAACTCAGGGGGAGCACTAGAAGATAGTGACTCCTCCTCAGAAGATGAAGCTAAAGAGGATGACCAGAGGAGAGACAGGTTCCAATTCCTGCAAGTCCACAAACATCTAACAGTGATGCCTCTTCGACTTCGGAACCTCAAACTCCTTCTACCTCAGATGCAGAACCAACTGTTCATAATATTGGCTCTGAGGTAGTTGTTCCTACCACTCCAGGATCACGTCTAAATGTCTATCATCCCCTAGACAATGTCATTGGGGATGTCAGATCAGGAGTGCAGACCAGAAATCAGCTGTACTCAGCTGATTATGCCTCGGTAATAGAAAAAGGATACATTCACGATGGTGCTTATCGGTGTTTTGTCTCGCAGTTTGAGCCAAAATACGTCAGTGAAGCACTGAATGATGAGGCATGGGTAAGTGCCATGCAAGAGGAACTTCTTCAGTTCAAGAAGTTAGGTGTATGGACACTGGTAGATAGACCTAAAGGTGCTAAGGTCATTGGCACCAAATGGGTCTTGAAATGCAAGAAGGATGACCAAGGTGTCATTATCAGGAACAAAGCTCGACTGGTAGTTCAGGGATTTTGACAAGTCGAGGGGATTGATTATAATGAAGTGTTTGCACCCGTGGCAAGGATGGAAGCCATCCGTATCTTCCTTGCCTATGCATCGTATATGAAGATCAAAGTCTATCAATTAGATGTGAAGAGTGCATTCCTTCATGGGGAAATTCGAGAGATAGTTTATGTCAGTCAACCCGAGGGATTTGAAGATCCTTATCATCGGGACAGAGTTTACAAACTTGACAAGGCCTTATACGGGCTTCATCAAGCTCCAAGGGCCTGGTATGAAAAACTCTCGACTCATCTAGTGAAACACGGCTTTCGCAGGGGAGTCATTGACTGCACACTGTTTATCAAAGAAAAGGATGGAAAGTTATGTCGATGACATAATCTTTGGTTCAAAGAACGAAGAGTTATGCAAAGAATTTGAAGCAGTAATGAAGGCGAAGTTTGAGATGAGCGCCATGGGGGAAATGAAATTCTTTCTCGGGTTATAGGTGGATCAGACATCCAAAGGGATTTTTCTACATCAGACGAAGTATGTGGGAGACATTCTCAGTCGGTTTGACATGGAGAATGCTTCTGCAGCTGGGACTCCACTTGCTACAAACCATGATATAGCACCTGATGAAAATGGAGATCTAGTAGATGCAATAATGTACCGAGGAATGATTGGATCTCTCATGTACCTTATTGCCTCTAGACTTGATATCATGTATGCTACATGTCTATGTTCTAGATATAAGGCTAAGCCAAAGGTTAACCATCTGATCAGGGTAAAGAGGATATTTTGTTATTTGAAGGGCACACCCACACTTGGGTTGTGGTATCCTCATGATGATGACTTTGAGCTCACGGCGTATAGTGACTCGGATTACGGGGGCTGCAAGATGAATTACAAGTCTACATCAGTAGGGTGTCAATTCTTTGGGAGGAAATTAGTGACCTGGCAGTGTAAAAAATAGACCTCGGTTGCGCTGTCAACCTGTGAAGCCGAATACGTTGAAGCAGCAAGTTGCTGTTCTCAAATCATTTGGATTCAACAGCAAATGCGGGACTACGGTTTAAATTTCTCTTCTACTCCTATTTATGTTGATAACTTTGCTGCAATTGCAGTAACTAAGAATCTAGTACAACATCCTAAGACCAAACACATCGGTGTAAAATATCATTTTATACGGGACTGCTTTGAAAAGAATTTAATCGATGTGGTAAAAATAAATACGGATTTTCAACACGCTGACCTCTATACAAAAGCTTTTGACAAACCACGTTTTCTATATCTGTTAGAGGTCAATGACGTTAAAAAGAAAAGTGATGTTATTCCTGATGACGATCATGTGTAGTCCGATACACTTTAGTCTATTTCCCTTTTATTTTCTTTATTTATTCTATTTTGTTTTAAATTAAATTCATGTTATTTAGCTGTCTATTAAAATTCTAAAATATGTAAATCGGTTATGATTTTAGAATTTTAGGAGGAGAATAGGTCAGCCAGTAACATTAAAATTAAAAAAAGGGAGGAGGAGAAGGAGAGGCTAGTTGACAGAAGGTAGATCGTATCTGTGATACCAATTCAAATACTTTGGAAAATGATAGTACACGGGAACAAATCAAGAGGGACTTTAATATTTAATTTAGAAAAGATGCAAAATTCAAAGTCTAAGTTTGTGTAGTCTGAGCAATATAAAAGGAAATATGATAGAAAAATTGGTATCTACTAAGGTAATATAATGAAAGTAGACCTAGACCACAGATGATATGTCGGTAGATTCAACACAATAGATGATTAGACCTGACTGGTGATCTCAAGATCAAATTAAGTTGTTCAATTGACTGTGGGCTCCCATCTTATCACTGGTTAACACAATCAACAATATTCCAATAAGGGGTAACGAGCATGTAAACGCCATAAATGTGTGCGGATGACCATAAATAGAGCAAAGCACGAAGAAAAAAAACAAATGCTATCAAGCTAATAACTTATGTTGTTGGTGCATTATGTGCTAAAGAAATTAACGATGCTCTAACAAGAAGATAGGTTGTGTGCCTCTCTGCTGTGCGATGGCACTGACCTGAGGATAAGCATAACCTAGATATTCTAGAATTCATTGTTGTTTGCTGCCTCTCAGCTGTGCGATGGCACTGACCTGAGGATTGGCTTCTCTTTGAAAGCTCTAAGAAAGTCTCTTCTTGTCAAAATGCCCATAGACCGCTCAAAAGCTCCTGAGGAATGTTGATCATCATATAAGCGTGGGATCCATAAATGTTGGTTGAAATAATAAACCTTAAACTATCACCAATCTATGTCAAAATTCTGTGTATGGATTTAAGTGGACAAATATACTAACAATCATCATGGATACACATTCTTGAAAGTCCAAATCAATGTGGGAATCTAATAGTACCAGTATGATTTCCTAAATTTGCTAACGACTCTGGATGAAAACCGAGAAGTGAGCATCAAATTGTTTTGATAACAAGTCCCAAATGGTTTGACTTGCCTGTATGATTCCAAAATTGATCTGGTCCAGGTATGGTCAAACTAAATAGAAGCTGCCTATTCCAGAAACGAATCTAGTAGATTTCTATCTTAGGATTTACCTCTCACAAAAAGTTACAAACAAGTTTAATTTTTGTACTTTAGTTTAATTTTCTATTTATTTAGTCATTTCAGTTTATTTGTTATCGGACTACATCATGGAATTCAGTAAGGAATTAATTCACCTAAAAGGGTCATGTCTGAGATGACCACATATGTTTTCAAAAGATAAATGGGTCACGTCTGAGGTGACAAAGTGTTTAAAATGATCATGTCTGAGGTGATCAAAAGTTTTTCAAGATAAAAGGATCATGTCAAAAGATGATCAAATGTGTATAATGTTGATTCTAAAGCTTAAAAAGGGTTTAAATGGCAAATGGTAAGAAATGTAGAAAATTTCATAAGTATGACCCATTCGCACGAATGGACCATGAGTATGGACTTATCATGCGAATGGGAGCTATTCGTACGAATGGACCATGAGTATGGACCATTCAACCGAATGGCCCATACGAATGACCCAGTCGGATGTTTAAGAGCGAACGAATGAGTAAGTCGCACGACTGAACTCCAATCGGACGACTGAAGGAGGCCAACTGAACCAATCGCACGACTGAGGCCCATTCGCCCGAATGAAATGTGCATATTAGCCCAGTCATACGATTGAATTTAATTTAAGTATAAATAGAGGGAGAATCGGTGCAGAGACTCACCACTCCCAAATTGCCCTAATTCGCACGGCTAACATTACTCTGCCCAAATTTCGTTGATCACCATTTGAGCCTTCAAGACTATTGTTTGTTGTGTACTGACGATTTCTGTTGACTTTACAGGTAATTTGCGGTGCAGAACCATTGTTGTATCACTCAAATTGCTACAGAATCTAGACAATCGGACCCCTTAGAAAAACCGTAACAATTGTGTTCAAATAACCTAACTAAACGACGTAAACAGATGAAATTAAAGACGTTAGGTGTTAAACTAATGGATTGTGAGTCTAATGAACCATATCACGAAGTCTAAAATTCAAAATTGGTGAAAAATTGAATTTGAATTGAACAGTCAGAACAACATGCGAATGGACAGGTTGATGAACCTCAGTCGCACGACTGATGTGTGCGACTAGCTAAACCGCACGACTGAACCATGCGTATGAGTTCAGTCACACGACTGGTGTAACCGCATGAGTTTACATACGCATGAGTCTAGTAGCAAACTCAGTCGTACGTATGGGTTAATTCGCACGACTGGAGTTCAGTCGCACTGCTAATGCACATGACTTGATCTCAGTCGCACAACCTCATTCGCATGACAGAAAAGAAGGTTTTCAAGTCCAAGTGATTCAAGACATTCTTAGCCAACGGATACTAATGTTTACTTTCATTGGGTAACAAATGGCGAGTCGATGGACAATGAGTACGAAGCACAACATATGTGCTCATCTAGATCTGACCTCAAGAAATGCTTCAGACTTTTCTAGCATTATTTCCTTTCTACGGAGATCGAGAATTGCACATGCAATATCTGCTCCATGCACTCCATATCGTTCTATACAGCAGGCCTTCTGGGAAGGTGTAGTAGTTGACCGATCTTCTGAGCCTCACTGTATCAGGAGTACTATCTTTGGAGAGGCGATTGAGATCACAAAGGAAGATCTCAGGATTGTGCTGCAGTTGGGGGAAGATGCTGACTGTCCTACTAGACTACACCCCCTTACTGTCAGAGGATGTTTTCTTCGAGCTAAATACTCTGGGGATATCAATGCAGGGGTGCTCAACAAGAGCAACCTGTGTCCCCAGTTCAAGTACCTTGCTCACGTACTGCTGAAGTGCATAGCGTCCAGGAAGGGAGGATTTGATGAGTTGTCAGATCAGATCCAGAACGCCTATGTAGCATTGGTGCTGAACCATCCATTCAGCTTCTCCAGGATGATTTTCTCCTACTTAGTGGAGAATATTGAGGGGAAAGGGAAGGAGGGCTTCTGCATGTACCCCCGATTCATGCAAATGATTATAGACCAGAAGCTCCCTTCCCTGCCGAAGGAGAAGGAAGATGTAGTGGTGCTTGAGGTGATGGATGATACCACCTTAGGCCGGATGAAGGTGTACAGGGGGAAGAAGGTGAAACCCTCTGTGAGGAGACTGTTCGGGCATCTGGCCCATGAGGACTATGTGGTGCCAGCTCGGAGAAGTGGCGCCACGATGATAGTGATTCTGATGTTGAGCAGATTGCTCTACCCTCCGATGACTCTGATGATGATAATAGCAGGGATGCTGGAGATACCATGCCCATTCCACCGAGGGGCACAATGACTGATAGTACACCTCCAGTATCTGCCCCCACTGGAGATATAGCAGAGTCGGCAGGGTTTCACCAGGATTTTATACCTGGTGAGGATGATGAGGAGTCAGATGAGGAGCCATTGACTAGGACTGTGGGAAGCAAAGTCGTTCCCACAGAACATGGACTCCGGGCGGTTGGTGAACGCCCCAGTGGATTGGGAGAGACTGCCGCTGACCCGACCTATGCTCTAGAGCCGTCCAGCCGTGTTCTAGGGGGAGCATCCTCCTCGACAGGATCAAGGAAGAAAAGGATGCCTCAGCCCCACGGCATGAAGAAAAAGAAGCGCAGACACACATACATCACCACCTCAGCCACCACCATAACCACCTCTACAGCCACAGCCACCACCACGGCCACCTCCACTACCATTCCCACACCCCCTACCACTATCACCACAAACCCACCACTACATATATCCCATCCACCACCACATATATCCCATCCACCACCATACCATTCACACCTACATCACCACCACTATCATCTAAACCTAACCCAATCTTCACCACTGCCACCACCACTACTACTAGCCACCAAGCCAGGCCATCATCACATCCCACCCACCTATATGGAGCACCTCTACCTCCCATTGGGGTAGAGGAAAACTATCAGCGCTGAACCGTATGGTGATGCATCTGTTAGCAGCCAATGACAAGAAGGCTACGCAGATTCGTCAGCTGGCAGATCTCACAGCTGCACAGTCCCAGCAGATCTCTCAGCAGGCTCAGCTGATTGAGCAGCAGGCATAGCAAATGGCTGCTCAGAGTGAAGAGATTGCCCAACTCCAAGAGCATAGAGTCATATCAGCAAAGAAGATTGAGGAGTTGGAGGAAGCTAAAAAGTCTATCATGCTCAAGCTTAAAGGAACTAAAGATGAGCCTCTGAAGATAAAGGAAGGAGATGGTGATGAGGGTGAGGATGATGATGATGATGAAAATGAAGAGAGTGATGATGATGAAGGGGATGGGGAAGAAAAGACAAAAGATAGGCAGGAGGATGATGATGATGAAGGAGGAGATGCAGCTGCATCTGCCTCAGCTCAGGGTCAAGAAAGAAGATCAAAGAGAAATCAAGACCAACGAGCTTCCTCTCCTGCCTCACCAAGTGATGATCCAACGATTCAAGATAAAAGTAATGATTAGATGATTATGTATTTGATAGCTTTTGTACTTGAATCATGTATTAAACTTATGTATTTGATGTTTATATTATGATTAATGTATATCTGCCTTGATTATTAACTAATGTTTGATGTGTTACATGTTTACAACAAGCAGATCCAAACTTTCAAAGGGACGAATTTGATGTTGCTCCCCTTAAGTAGATCAAGACTCAATTGACTATGATTCTTGGTCTGCAAGGGATCGTCAGGAGATCTGTGAGTTATACCCCTGAAGAAGGGGAAATAATTCTTGATCTTTCAAATGAGTAACTGGCTGAAATGTTGAAGCTAAACCCAGATGAGATCATTAAGGATGCTCCAACTGTTGAGTCTACCAGTAACGAAGAGCTAAATGACATTGATGAGATAGAGATAGAAGACATCACAGCAGAGCACCATCCTCAGTACGCTGACAACGAGGGAAATGTGGTTCCCAATTTGGGTGAATCCCTAGTCAGTGATACATTTGAGGTATTGGATCAGATGGAGCAGGAGTTTGAGAAGATTGAAGGAAAATACCAAGCCTCAAACGACGATGTTGATATCAGAAAGGCAGAATGGGCTGCTTGTTTCGAAGAAATCCAAGCCCAACGAGCAGCTCCTAAACATAATGTCTACACCAAACTCTACAGAGTGAAGAAACATCATAAGGTGTCAGGCAGGATTATTGCGTGGGCATATTTCAAGGATCTAGATGTTTATGCAATAAAGAGGGAAAAGGACATAGAGTACTTTATATTTCCACATGATCTAAAGACTCTACCTAGTTTTGAGCTCAACTAGCTGGCAAAATTGAAGTTATTATATGCTGACCCAAGGAAGGCTGGTTTGAGGCTGCCCTAAAGAAAGAGTACCATACCAGGTGGGTCAACTTCAAAGCTCAACAACCTAAGAGGTATATCAGACGATCTGAAGTTGACTCCATCACTGGTAAGCCCAAGATAGTGCTGAAGTAGAGTCCCCCAAGAACAATGTCTAGAATCCCTCTCAGGGAAATGCCACAGGACTTCACTCCACACTTTAAGTGGTGGTACTATGATTGGAGAACCGAGGAGGCGGTCATAGTTCTAAATAAAGAGGGACAAATGGATACCATCAGGGTGTTTGACCCAATGTGGCTCACTAACTTGTCTGATAATGATGTCTACACATTATACAAGTGGCTACTATTCTATGACCCGCAGGATATTATACAAGCCCTCCAATTTTAAAATGTCATAAGACTCTGCTTTGTGTTTGAGATACATGCAGGAGTCACAAGAGAGAAAAAATACAAGAAGTATGAAGAGGTGATGCAGAAGGTAAGATATTAGATAGATCTAGGTCCAAGGGGGAGTTTGTTGATAAATATATGTACCTAGATCCTGATCTGAATGTAATATGTCTTACACTTATGTAACTATTGGGTACTTAATGAAATACAAAATGTTTGTGTGTGATTTATAATGTTTAATATTTCATTAATGAGTTGATATTGAATTGATAGGTATGTGATTGTTTGAATTGATACACATAATGTTATACTAATGAATACATTCAAACTTGGTTAAGTGAAGTTTTCATGCATCCGAATGGCCATGCGACTAAGTGTCCATGCGCCTAAATAGTCCATACGCATGAACAACTTCATGCGACTGACTCAATCGCACGACTAAACCTTCAGTCGTACGAATGAATCAACCACATAGTTCAATCGCACGAATGAAACATGCTAATGGTTCAGTCGCCCGATTGAGCAATACTAACCTATAAATACCACCTAATTCGTGGAAAAATGTAAGCATTCATTCCTATTCGACTCCAGACGTACCTTAGCCGTCCAAAAGCCTCCAAGTTCGTACTCCAAGTTCATAGAACGCTGCATATCGATTCCTAATCGATTCTTAACATTAGATTCAATTCCTTATTGTTTCTATGTGCGCTCTCACTGATTGGATCGCCAATCAAATAGGATTCCGCACTATTTGGCTTGGTTTACACGTTAATGGGTTTGTATTTTGTTTAAATACAAGATCCTAACATAATTTAACACATCTTTTACTTGATTTTTAACTCATTTTAAAACTGAAACAAAATAACTTGTGATTTTAGAAGAGACGGTAAAGAAATGATTGAAACCCAGGCGCCCGGAGCGATCAATTGATCGAACTAGGATCTCATTTTCTCTAGTTGTACAAGGCTCATATTTTATATATGAATTATTTACTTTATATATAAGGTATCTGTTTTTCTCTACTCGCTCATGACTCAAATTTTTTTAATGATTCTTGGGGACGGCTCTGAGTGATTTTAAATAGTGAATGATTTTAGTGTAACTTTAAGTATAAAATAAAACATTCAAACTTAAAACGCACTCTCCCCCTCAGTACATGAAAGTCAAAGCAGTGGCAAGCAGTTCAACAAAAAGTCAAAACAACTCCTTAACAACGTCGAATGGCCCAAATCTTGTTTACTACTGTATATTAGAGAAAATTGCAAAAATAGTTCTCGTGGTTTGAACATATTGCAAGTTTGGTCCCTAGATTTTAAAAATTACAAATTTAGTCCAAATATTTAGAAGTATGATATAAATTTAGTCTCACAGTTAGTGTCCATTAGTTTTTAACGATCTGAAGACTAAATATGCAATATGATCAAACCATAGGGACTAATTGTGCAATTTGCTCAAAAAATTAAAAAAATGAAAAATAAAAAAATGAAAATCAAATAAAATATAAAGAAATTAAAATCAAACACAATAAATTCAAATAAACATCAATAATAAATTTTAATAATTTAAAAAAAACAAAATAAAGGTAAAAAAATCAAATGAAATTCAAAACTAAATAAAAGTAAAAACAAAACGTATGTAAAAATAGAAAGCAACAAGTATTGAAAAAGAAGTATGTGATTATAGTAAAAAAATTTAAATAAAAACCAAATAAAAATTAAAGTATATAATCGAATAAATATTTATGAAATTCAAAATAAAAACTGAAAAATCATATTAAAGTTAAAAAAATAAAAAAAGTGGTTCCATTTTATTTTTTATTTTTTGATTTATAATTTCATAAGGTTTTTGTATTCTTCAATTTAAAAATGACGTATAAACTTTTAAATTTTAATTTTTAAAATTTTATATGATTTTTTAGTTTTTTTTTTATTTTTTGAGAAAATTACGCAATTGGTCCCTATGGTTTGACCATATTACATGTTTAGTCCCCAGGTCATTATAAACTAACGGACACTAATGGTGGGGAATAAAATGGTAATTTTTAGAATCTGGAGACCAAACTTGCAATATGATCAAACCACAGGAACTATTTTTGCAATTTTCTGCTATAAATTATATAAAACTAGTATTAAGCCCTTAGCGTTACAGTGGGGGACGTAAAGCATGTCAAGTAGCACCAATGACACACCATCGCCACTAACCACCTATACTGAAAAATCTCATATTAAAAAAGAAATAAAAAGCGAACAAATATTACCAAACGAAAAGTAAATATAAATACGTTGAATCATGTAGGCGAAATGTAAAACATATAAAACAATAAGTCTATCTAGGACCAGTGCGTTGCGACGGTGCCATTGAACGGGAAAAATATGAGCTTAAAAACGTTAAACTACACATGCACACTATGATATGTTAACTCGCAGTTTTTACACCGAAATGTAAAATGGAAAATTTGTATAAATATAAAAAGTGTAGATGAAAGTTGAAAGTAAAAAAATATTGAGATTAAATTATAAAATATGTAAAAGTATTTTGTTAAAATAAAAAGGTTAAAGTTTATGAAAAGGAAGAAATAAACAAAAAGCAAAAAATAAGTACAACCTCACTAAAAGCATTCACAGTAGATTTCTCATTTTTTGTGTGAGTATGTGCCCTATATTTTGAAGGATAGTTGTTAGTGGTTGTGAGTGAAGGATGAGAAATATTTATGGGAGTTGTACAATGATTCCCCATATTTGGGGAAATATGGAGAATTACGATACAATCCCCATAATTTTTTTAATATTTTTAAAGTGGCTGTGAGTGAAGAAGAGAGAAAAAGTAATGATAAAAATATTAAAAAGTGTTATTTAATTGAAAGATATAGTAAAAAATAGTATTTTTAGTGTAAACTAAAAATGGGTGCACACGTAATACAACGGGTGACATTTTACATTTGGGGCTTGTTTTTAATATTTTGTTATTGTTATAGTATTTTTATAAAAGTTTATTATGTTTTTTCTAAGTTAAAATTTTAAATACCAAATAAATGGCTTAAGTATAACTACTTATTTGTACATTTACACATTAACTTATTGCGCCTCACAAAATACAAATCGGTTCGGCAAAAAGTTCACACCAAAACATTAAAAAAATGCAGGTTATAATTGCAGTCTCAAAAAGTTTTTAAAAGTGATAGATTAAAAGATATAGCTGAAATCTTAAACAAATTAAGTTTATTTATTTATTTATGGGTAGATAATGAAAAATTGTATGTAAATGTTAGTAATGTAAGGTTATTATATAAATAATTGTAAGGGCTAATATGTAAATAATGTTATAAATATTATTTTACTCTTAAAATTAATTGTATCTGTAAGGCCCCGTTCCCAGGACGCTTACAGTTGGATCCTCATCGCACGTAAAACATATAATACGTTTGCCTTATGAAAATATTGTAGGGGAAACATTCAAAATGACATCTCATTCCATTATAAAAACTTTTGCCAAATAATACATCGGCGATTAGTTACAAAATATATTGTTGCATTACATTATAAAAGCATTAAATAAATGGATGCAATCCCAAAAGAGCTGAGTAGCCACCTCGTACCATCCTCAGCAATCATTACCTGCAAGAAACACATCAAAGTCAGCGTTGCTAAGTGAGTTCTAGTTTTATAAAATAAAACATATTTTTCTTTCATTGAAACCATACTTTACGTTCATGCGATCATACATCATACATATACAGATAACATCATTATTATCTTCATCATTCATACGTTAACTTTCATTCTTTCATACATTATTACTTTCATTCACTCATTCATTTCTTCTAGTGACATGTACATTACCCCGAATATTGTGCACGAAGCAGGTAACTGGGCTTGAGGTTTTTTCATAGACCTCAAACATTGGGCACGGAGCTGACTCCAGTACCTAGGGCAAGTACATTCACCATTTATCTTTTCTCTTCCATTCCAGATCAATGCCATATGTTATACCCCGAACATTGTGCACGAAGCGGGTAACTGAGCCTAAGGTCTTCATAGACCTCGAACATTGTGCACAAAGCTGAATCTAGCACCTAGGGCAAGCGGCAAGGATCCCATTCATATGGTCAATCATAAAGATTGGACCCCAGTGTGCATCCTTTGGGGTAGCTAACCCGCACACCGTTGAGCTAACACCTTCATCGGGTGTGCACCTCCACACATTTCCTTGCAAGCCTTCTTACATTTATTCGTTCATTAATGCATGCATTCATTCATCATGTTCCTCTTTCATTACCTTTCTCTTTATGTTACATAATACTTTCGGTTCATTCATTAACATAACATGTAAAGCCACAAGAAAGATAAACATACATCATAACAAGGAACATATTATACACAAGCATCAACATCATACAGGGCAACATCATACATACATAACTTGCATAATCATCCAACATCATCATCATTATGCCCAACATGCTCTCTAAGGCCTCAATCGTCATCTTACATGCTCTTACGGGAACCTTTACGTCATAACATACATCTGCACTTTCGCCCGAAAGTTAGAAATTAAACTACACTTCTCCTCGGGTGCAACAACCCTATTCAGGCGTATGGACACCCTTCAGTCGCATGGCCTCCATGCGACTGAGCATCATGCGAATGAACCAATGCGGATGAACACTCATGCGAATGAACACCCAATCGTGCGAATGGACTAATGCGGATGAGCTTACGACTGGACCCTCAGTCGCATGACTCCCCATGCGACTGACCCCAATTGTGCGAATGAACACCCATTCGTGTGAATGGACCCCAATCGCCCCTCATTCGGCCATATGGCCTCCAATCGGTCGCCTAGCCTTAGCTGTGCAGTTCATCCCGAACACAATCTGCCATTTTCGACCTCTAAGCTCATCTAAACCCATTTTAAGCCCAAATTGACCATCCTAAATCATAGGGATACATACCACAACACCATTCAAGCACACACAAGCTCACAAACAAGGCTCAAACGCATCATACACACACATACACAAACAGGTCAAACATGCACACACTTAAAAACCCGATTTTCAAATGTTTTCCGGCCCCAAATCATTCAAAAACGTTTAAAGGAGGGGTCCTAGAACTCACACAAGTGACCACAACGAGAAGAGCTTCGATTTGACTCGCTTCACAACGATTTTGGCCACTCGAACCAACCCGAACCAACATTTCTTCCTCTTTTCTTCCTTTCTCTCTTTTCCTCTCTTGTTTGGCCGAAATATGAGTGTGGGGAGAGGGTAAGGGTTGCCCTCTCCCTTTATATACCCCCCACTCACCCAACTTTCTTTCGTTGGCGAGTTTGATCCCTCGACTTAGGACTTTATTTCTTTTCTTCCTTCGTCGGCTTCAAAATAAATAATAACCGGGTGTTACAGTATCTTATGCATTGAATTAAGTATTTATTTTTAATTTTATGGTATCTTAAATTACCCATCCCATATGTTTTATATATAGTATAGATATGGATATAAGAATAAAGTTGGGGAAGGTTGTGTGAATGTTTTAAGCACAACTAACTTGGTAATTATTATATATATTAAATGTTATAATCATTACAAAAGAATTTTTTTATTCTCTTAATTTACAAAGTACAGTCTACTGCTATTTAAAAACATATCACACAGAATTTCACTAGTTGTGTATGTTGCTTTTCTCGTAGTGCTTTCAGCGAACTTGGGAGATAATTGCCTTACCAAAATTTGAAATATGAGAATGTATTGGTGCCTCTAACTTGGACAAATAAATTTAAATGAAAATGACAAAAGGTATCAAACTCTAGGATGAAAAAATAATTTACTATTTATAATTGTCAAAAAAATAAATCATAACCCCTTTTTTATTTATTTATAAAAAGATACTTTAGTGATAAAAAAATGGTATTTTAAACTAAGTATTAGATATAACAGATATTAGTTATGATTAGAAAAATATATTATTTAGCATTTGTAAGTAAATAAGATTTATAGAGCTTATAATTATCATAGTTAAGAGTTGATTAGATTATGTTTTCTTTGTAATCATACTATACTCTTATAAACCCAGAATTCATGGCCAGGAAAGTCCTTGGCGGTCTTTTAACGTTTCGATTATTTTACACCAAGTACACAAACTAAGGATTTCTCCTAAAGTTTGATAAAAATAACCAATTTTATTTAAAAGATTAAAAACATTAATTTACCAACAAAAGTTTTATAAATTGTTTTAATTTTACTTCAAAATATATGATCTTGAATAAAGTTGAAACAACTAATGAACTTTTGAACTAAAGATAAACAACTTATGAAACTTTTACATTGAAATTAAACAACATATAAAACTTTTAAAGGTAAAACAATGTTTTAAATTTTTTGAATGAAAATAATTATTTTTAACAAAACCTAAGCAGTAAAATTGAACTTTAACTTCAAATTTTACTACACTACATTGGTTGTTAGGGTGTGGGTGGGGGGGGGGACTTTCAAGTCTTTAGTAATGGACTAGGTTTATGGGCCTAAAGCCTATTATTAGAATCAGCTACACAGCCCAAGACCCATAGATGCATAGAGTTAAAGAAACAAGGTTCAAACTTCGGGGCTTCATGCAAAAGTTATTTAAGAATTGAATGTGGTATGTGAACTAGAGTCTAGATATTGAACCTCAAGGCATCATGTTCATATCGGATGGAAGTAGTCCTAACTCGTAGGTGAATATCATAAGAACTCAATACACTTAATCACTTATGATAAGATCTTTCATCTAAAAAAATATGAAAATATGTATATGTGGGTCATGACACACTATGAAGGGGTTTATGACTCCAAATGACATTGACACCTTCGACACATGTACATTTAACTTACAATGCATATAACGACTTAACCATAATACCAAAAGTATCTACTAACATGTTCTACACATACGAGGTTCTATATTCATACCCTAAAACTGTCTTATTCTTTTTACCATGCTTTCATAGCTAACTTAAGTGTTGGAGTCGACTTGTAAACTATACAAACATGTTCTATCTTAAATTAACAATAAAGACCTAGTTCATTCTCTCGATTAGAATACTCTGCAACAACCCCTTAATGATCATGTGTTCCACCACTGAGTATCTACACACCGTAAAACTATTGTACGATACAACCACGTACAATACTAACATAACATTATACAACACGAAAGATTATAACCTTTATAGAGTATACATAGTGTTAGATATTTTAGTGTAATTGGATTGATTAATGACCAATGTGATTATAATATCCATCAAACAAGTTAGAAGGTGCGGAGTGCGCGCTTGTTTGAATGTATTATGATCTTCAATAATGAAAACTTTTTTAGGGGCGAAGCCCCTAAGCAATGGGGGTTCCAAGGGGGCAACGCCCCCTTGGTGGGGGTCCGGGGGCAGCGTCTCTGGTAGCGGGGTCCAAGGGGTGGCAACCTCTAGCGGGGTCCAAGGGGCAGAGCCCCTGGCTGGGGTCGAGCTGCTAGGTCAGCTTGGAAAATTTTTATTTTGGTATAAATGACTTCATTAAAATTTGCATTTCAAATCAATTTTCTAGAATTTCACATGTGAAATTCGACTGGAAAATACGTAATTTTAATGATTATTTAAAATAAATATAAATTTGATGAAACTGTCAAATGGTAGTTTTTCCCGTTTTTTCCCTCCAAAACCGAATGAGATGAGGAATATTGGTGATATGCTCACTCTCGAATTCTTATTCTTCTTCTGGTTCATGAAAATTCACACAACACAACATACGAATTCTTGATCTTGTCTGAGTTGTATCCGATTGATTTATTCGGGTGAACCACCGAATAATTTCGATCTGAAAGTGATCTTCACACTCTCAGATTATCCAAGTTTGATTTCAAGTATTCTACAATGTGACTCCCGTCACCTTAAGGTCCGTCGAACGACATAATTAAGCATAGAATTATTTTAATTATTCTTCCTCTTCTTCATGAACTCCTGCTTTAAGAAATCATGTCTGCTTTATTTCCTTTGTGCCTGTACTTTCTCCAAGAACGTGTGCTAAGCATAAACTTTTTATGAATTTCATCACCATTACCACCAAATATATCATTTTTAGTTTCAACCATTATCATTAATAAAACCATTTTTAAACTATCAATTACCATTAAACACGCTTTTAACCTTAATATAACGAACATTTTAAGGTCGTAATCAACCGAAACAAATTTTGGGGAACTCGAGGGTTAAGTGCAGGGACTAAACTCGCCATTTTGCAAACTTGGGCTGGGTATATAAACCCATATTCCAGCCCTTAATCTCATTTCATCTTCATCTCCTTCATCCTCTTCACTTTCTTCTTCACATCTTCTTCATTCTAGTACCAAATCCAACCCGCGTGGTCTTGTTCTTGTCATCTAGACTCCATCTACAGCCTAGTCTACTCTATTCTAGCAGGTAGACGACCTTGGTTGCCTCTCTTCTTGCTTATTCACGACTGTCCAAACTAGGGTTTCGGGTGTTCGGGTTCAACCCAACACATGAGGTCGTGTGGGTGCGTGTGAGGTCTTTCTGCTTGTGTTTCATGTTTGTGTATGTTTGTAGAGTGTTTCTGGAATTCCTTGTTGTGTAAAACCCGTGCTCGGAGCACTTCTACAATCGCGAACCTGCAGTTCAGGCGACTGGTCTGTCATGCGACTGAGCCGTGCGACTGGGTGAGTCGTGCGACTGAGCCATACGACTGTGTCATTCGGGCGACTGAGTTGTGCGACTGGGGATGTCATGCGACTGAGTCATGCGATCGTATGTATGTGTGCGAATGAGTCATGCGAATGAATGAATGCGTGCGATTGAGTCAGGTGACCGACTGAATGTATGCGATTGTGCGTGTTTCGCACGACTGGAGTCCAATCGCACGAATGAAGGTTCAATCGCACGAAAGTAGCTAATTCGCACGATTGAGGGTTGATTCGTGCGCATGGAGGTTAGGTTGTGAGAATGTGTGTTGTGTGGTACGACTGAATGCCAGTCATGCGAATGAAGACTCAATCGTACGAATGAAGCTAATTCGTACGGTTAAAGGTTGATTCGTACGAATGGAGCGTTGAGTCGAGCGTCTGGTCCTGTTGTGTGACTGTTGATGTTGAGTGCAAACTTCCTCTTGAACGTCTGATGATGATAAAGTAACATCAGTAAAAGTGTCATTGCTTGACCACAAAGATTAAAGTCAACGCTATCAACATGCACATACTATTTCAATTGAAATCAACCTAACATTTTACAATTATCGACAATCCAATTGGAACTCCAAATACTTATCAAGTGCTATCTTTCATAACCATGAGATCATTTCACGGATGTCATAAGCAATGACGACTACTCGTAGTACTTGGATCTACATAAGATCTGATACGTGTGTCCGCTTGTGTGTGTGCTACCCACGACCGAGCCGATACAACCCAAACTGACCAAACATTTCTATACGCTTCATACACGTCATTAATGCTTAACAATAACTGTCAATAGGTGTTTGACCGATCATTGCATTCAACTGTTGGGAATCTTGATCATTCATACTTACCACTAAAAAAGTGAGTCTCGTGGCCCCTTTTTATGCTTATACTACTTTACAAACATTTACAAACACGGGGGAAAAGTATGCTCGCCGTTTTCTATGCTGTACAACATACATACAATTACATACTTGGAATCAACGTGCTACTGTTTTGTGGGTACTTATCTGAAACATGCTTGAGTCTGCTTTGTGGTTCTTTCTTACAACCATTTAATTCCAGTGTGGGAATCGACGGATAGGCATTGGTAGTACTACTGGGTTGACACCCCCACCCTTGTGTTGGTATACTAGTTAGTACCAACAAAAGCCAGGAACGGGCCTTGGGTGAATATATCCGACAAGATTCTTTGCGTACGTCGTTAGGTTTGGTTGTAAAGCTCTCGTCATGTGATTTTGCTTACTTATAACTGTATGCACGGTATTCTGCAACAACTTTATACAGCATCATTACTTATTTCCCTTTAAACCTGCGAGCTCACCAATAATTTTGTTGACCATTTTGAGCATATCTTTTCAGGTGATCATGCTAGCTGAGGTTCTAGGTGTGCTGCCTTAGTGGAGACCCTAGGATGCATTTCCGGGCTAAACTTGTCATTTTGAAAACAATTGTTGTAACTGTTTCAAACAACATTATACTTTGTAACTCGTTCCGGGTTGTGGGAATTGCATACAATGTTATTATCTATGTTTATCTTATATTATGTTATGCTTATGGCTATGTTGTCGTGAATACTGACTAAACACGACACAAGTCTCCTTGTTGTCGGGTGTTGTCATGACACGCTTGTCATCATTATTATTATTGCATCTCTGTCGCTTACCATGTGTTATGACGATTCCCGTCTCGTCGCAACCCGTGTTTCCGCTCTTAGCAGGGGTGTGACATACAAAGATCGAAATTATCTATTATTAAAGATGACGGATGGAGATTCTGTGAAAGAAATGACAAGCAAATTCGTAAAACTTGACAAGTTTGAAGGACAAGACTTTCAAAGATGGCAAAAGAAGATGCATTTTCCGTTAACTACTTTGAAGGTTGTGTATGTTCTAAGTACCCCCATGCTAGAATTGATGGAAAACAAGACTCTGGAACAAAATAGGAGGCGATGCAAGTGGGAGAACGATGACTACATCTGTCGTGGTCACATCTTAAACGGTATGTCTAATTCCCTATTTGATATCTATCAAAATGTATATGGCAGAAGATTCTTCAAGTAAAAAAATTTTAGTTAGTAATTTTATAATTACAAGATGGTGGATTCAAGGCCTGTCATGGAACAATATAATGAACTCTTAAGGATTCTGGGATAGTTTGTTCAACATGATATGAAGATGGATGAATACATTTTGGTTTCTAGTATTATTGACAAACTGCCTCCTTGAAACATAAAAAGGAGGAATTGAGTCTGGTTCTGTTAGGTCTAGTTTTAGTAGATCTAGTTCATTATGTATAGGCTTAGTACTTGAATTAATATCTGTAATGAATGTTTCTAATTCATTATTGTGTAAGCATTAATATATAGGTTAACCCATGTTTGTGTGTGTTGATTTATGTATGGTTGCAGGTACAAACATTATCCTAGGTCAACTTATGAAATTGACCAAGTATAAGAAACATCTATGGATGAACATTTTGTTCTTCCGTAGATATATTCCTTACAAGTAACTATTCATCCAAAGATCCTCTGCGGATGAACAACCAGAAGTGAAGAACAAGATTGCTTCGGAAGAACAAGATTGCTTCGGAAGAAAAAGACTTCTGCGGAAGAACAAGACTTCTACGGAAGAACAATTCTTCTGCGGAAGAACAATTCATTTGCGGAAGAACAAACATCTGCGGAAGAACAAACACCTACGAAAGACACTATTCCTACGGAGTCCAAACACTTGTATAATGCAAGTGTCACAAGTCAACAAGTCAACAAGGCAGTTATGCGAATCCCAAAAAATCCGATGATTCCTTAACTGACACAAATCAAATCCCAAAAGATCTGGTGTTTCCTATAACAGAAACATCATTTTCTATATATATGGATCCTAGGTTTCGATTCAAGAAGGTTGTTTTAGACGATTGATTGAGTGACAACAGCATCAGTATTATAACCATCACTTCAAGTCTCTCAATCAAACCCTAGCAGCCGTCACATCATAACACACTTTGATATCATTCATTCATTATATGTGTAATCATTAACATGTTCTAATAAAATACATATTAATCATTAATTGTGTTTTTCTACATGTGTTCTTGAACATTTATTGATATTTAAAGTTATTATTAAACAATTAAACCAAATCAACGTTGATTCCGCAAACGTTGACTTGTCAATCGACTGACATTAATAATTCTTGTTCGCGATCCTATACAGATATTAATTCAAGTGTAGCTGGGATGAAGTAGTTTGATTTCCACAGGATCAAAGATCCTGATACGGTCAGTTTTCAGCATTTCTTAACAACACCAACTCCTTTGTTTTCTCAACATCTCCCCATTCAGTTATAGGGTATGTGAATTGAGTTCCTTCAATACATTTGATTGCAGCTGAAGTTCTACTTTTGTATCCAAACCTCATCAAGAATTCATCATCTATAGATTCTGAGGCATTGGACTTGTATCTTTTAAGCCCATTGATTCTCTTCTGATGCTCTACGTCTTCTCTTTTAGCTTCACTTAGGACATCATCTTTAAACTTAGTCTTGAGCTTTCCTACTAGAGTTGAGAAGTCTCTTCCTTTAGGGTGAATTGGATAATTGCAGATGATCAGGCTTTGAAGATCTTTGATGTCATTCTCTCGTAGACTCACCACTGAAAATACATCATGGAAGTATTCAACTCTTCCAGATGTTCTTTTAATAATAGCACAATCCCAGTCTAGATCATATTTCCAGGCCATGATCCTGTTTTCTTCCACAGAACTGGGAGTCGTGAGGTGGTCTATTAGTTGTATCAGAGTGGATTTTTGTTCAGTTATCTCCCTCACTTTAGTTCCCAGTGGCCATACTTTGCTAGGAATTACTTCTCTTGGCTCTCTGATCAGTTTGTCCTTCCCTTTGTGCTGATCTTCAGGTTCAACTGTTATAGGTTCAGCAGGAAGCTTACTTTGTTGCTCATAAGATGGATGAGGAGCTTCAGTTCTGAATTTTACACCAGTATCCAGCTCAACTTTCATCACATGCTCCATCATCCTTCTAAGTTCTCCTATTGACCTTCCCTTAAGCTCATGTGGCTTGTAGTTGAGGCCTTGTAACCAGCAAGTCATGTTATATCTACTCAGCTTAGCTGTGTCACAATTGTCACACCCCAACCTTGACGGCGAAAACGTCGAGGAGTGAGAGTTAAGATCGTTCACAGGCACATAACGCTATTAATAACCCAAATATAAATTATTCATGACGTTCAATCGTATCATTACAAGCTTAAGTCTCAAAGAAACAAACAAAATAACATAAAAGATAACAAGTCTTTCTTATTTCATTATTTATCTAGGTCCATTCCTAGATGTGCAAGCTTCAAAGAGTAGATATCAAACTTGGGCGTTTCCTGAAACATGTTAAAAATAAGGGTCAACATAATGTTGGTGAGCATTCCATAGTTTTAAATAGATAGGTTATAAAAAGATGGCAATTCAAGTTATAAGTTAGTGAATAAAGTGATTAGGGATGTTATGAACAATGCAACAATCAAACTCGACAAAATTTTACAAGTCTCAAACGTTTACAAGATTATACGATCAGCTAAGTTTACTTGGATCAACCAAAGCAGGCTTGTCTTGCCCATAGATCTATGACTTCGCTGGGCTAGCAATAGTTAATGATTGTACATATAACGCCATAACATGGTAATCACAAAAAGTCCAACTAACCACAACTTTACATGAGGAATTGCCATAACGTTTACAAGTCTCAAAGATGTGTACAAGTGCAATGATAATAAGATAACATGTTTCACCCCAAAGTGTGAAAATAAACAAAAAGGGATATGGAAATACTCACTTGATCAAATGTATATATGTGCTAATTAATAAGAAAAATATAATAATCGACACTCCAACGTAAACTCTCACAATGCACCTAAAATAAATGTATATTTAAATATTAAAGTTTTAATTGAACAGCGTTTAGCAAATTAACGTGGACTAGGGTTCTAAGTCGAATTTGGGGCTTGTCAAATAATCATATCTGATAAATTTATATTTAATATATATATATATATATATATTTATATTATATATTTTTATTCAAGTGTGTAAAGAACTAATTATAATGATTAACAAGGTTACATGTAAACTAACCAAATTAATTAGAAATGGATTTTGAACAATAATAATTTACTAATATTATTTTTAATCCATGTTACTAAAAAAATTATTCAAACAAATTTGCTAAAAATGTTTTATCAATAACAATATTTTTGTTTAGATTTAAAAAAATTATAGAGAATCTTTGGAAGTTTTTAAATATTTGGAATTTATAAAAATAATTTTTATACATATTAAAAGTTTTATGAATTAGTTTTAGGCTAAAAAAACCTTTAAAAAACAAAACGTGAGGGTGCCCGGGTTCGAACCCGGGACCTCATGTTAGGGGCATTGTGACTTAACCAGTGAACGAGGCTTCCAGCCGCGGTTTTACTTGGTTTAAAATTCTTTTAAACATAAAGTAATATGTTTCCCCCCTTTTCTTAGAACCCTAAATCAATTTGACCACAAATTGAAAGCCAATTTGTTTGTGTTAATGGATACAACCATGGGGCTTTGATTCCCCTTGTAATTACGAACAATATGATGTGACTAATACCCGTTTTGATCAAGGATTGAAGATGAACAAGACGAATGTTTGTCGCGGCTGGAGTTGAGTCGTTGGGTGGGCAATCGGTAAAGATAATCAAATTAACTTCGTGGGTAGCTTCGTATGATCAACCAGACCAAAAGCCCTTTATCAATTGCAGCTTAGGTGTGTCGGAAGGTGCAAGTCGGTAGTGTTGCAGGCTGCGGCTTAGAGAGAATCAATTGGGGTGTTTTGTGTTTGTTTCAGGTACGAATTGAGGGTTGTACAGGTTAGAGTTAGTTAAACGTTCGATCAAGTGAAGTTATTGCATAATTATTGATGTTTAAGGCTCGAACGCCTCTATGATTAAAAGCTTCGGTTACCCACTCGATTGGTTTAGTAACCGATGTTTAAATGCAAATACGGTTCATAGTGGGGTTCGAAACGAGTTCACGACGGTTAGGGGACGGTTTTAGATCAAGAAACATCAAGTTTTGGCGGTTTTAGAGGAGGCCGGAATCGCGGCCGACGGTGGCCGGTGATCGGCCGGAAAAACGGGGTTAGAAGGGGGGTTTGGGTTGGTTTTTGAATAGTTACACAATTAGCCCCTCAACTTTTGAGGGCTTATTATTTTATGCATTAAACTTTCTTTTTAAGTTTATAAATTGACAAAAACAACCCCTAAACTTAATTCACTTTAAGTTTTAAATATTTTTCCTTATTTTAAGTTTAAAAATGTTCATATATTATTGTTATTATTATTTCCATTATTATTAGTATTATAAATACTTATTTATTAACATCAACAACTTTAAAATTAAGAAAAAATTAAAGACAAATTAAAAAAATAAACATAAGTAGCCCAAAAGTTTAATAAATGCCATCAATAGTCCTTACAAGTATCAACGACGTTAACTTTTAATTTAGCCAAAAATTCAAGATGTTACAACAATGACCCAACTCTTTCTTTATCTTCTGTATGGATTGAAAGGTGCAGAAAGCTTCATACTCACAATTTGGAATCATAAAGCTTGCAAGTTCAAACTCCTTCAATGTGTTCTTCATCTCAGACATATTCATTCTTTCAACCATGTCATATGGAAATTGTCACACCCCGAATACCGTAGCGGAAGGTCGCGTGACGTGGTGGTAACGGAAGTTGGAGTTGACCCAACTTTTATAGTCAAACGTACTCAAGATAACGTTAGTCCTGAAAATCATATATTATTATCATAAAAGTATTTTGTTAAACAACGTTAAACATTTCGGTAGTAACACATAATTCTGTTTTTATTACATGAACCTAACTTTATTTAAAGACGTTTGAAATGTTTGACCCTCAAAAGACAAAGTTCCGGAAAATCCATATAGAGCTCACCTATAACCCTGAAAAGCATGAAGGGTAATAAAGTCAACATAAAGTTGGTGAGCTTTCGGGGTTTTATAGTTTCGCAAACAATCATTTTGAAAATAATATGATGAAACAAGGCATAATATATTCCACATAGACTAGCTAGGTACTATGATAATTTAGGTCATAAGCCCATAATCAAACCAAGAAACACGTCGTTGCCCCACAACTATCCAGACATATAAACTCTCTCGTCACAACCTGACTAGCGCGACTGGTCGCGAGAGCGGGCCATTCTAACCCGATAGATCTACCAATATATCCTGCGGCCTCACCCTGAGGTTAATGATTATAGGGGGATTTAGGGCTCAATAGTATATATATCCATATTACTGACCTAAACTTATACCCTCATATTATATATTATCCTGTTTAACCCATCATATATTAAAAGTATCGTTCCATGCTTTTCCCCCAAAACAGTTAAAAATAATATTTAAAACGGGCCGAAGAACTCACCTTGAGTGCGATTAGGGAAATAAACCAACGTGCTAGACTTCCGATTAATAAAACCCTAATTATATGCACTGCGGTCAATATACGATAATTCATGCTTAAGAGAATGCTTTTTCACCCAACTTATTTGGTATTTTAGAAGAATGTCTTTATTAAAATATTTTGGTCAGTTTCTTAAAAGAATTTTATTATCTTTCATAGAAAATTTGATGCATTGAACTAACTAAAATCTAATTCTAGTGTATTCTTAATGCTTAACACTTAATTACTATTATATTATATATGTTTATCTAGTATGATTCTTATCTAGTTACTCTAGAGTTACGAAGCCTTAACTTTTCTATTTTGTATTATACATTTCTAGTTGATCTATTTTAAATGAGTATTTTTACTTATTATTTAGCTCAATAGTGAACTTTTATATAAAGTTTCATTTATAGGCCCATTGTTACAATCGTTTAAGATTATAAAAATATTTGATATTATTTTTATGAAATCCATTTATTCGAAAATCTTATTTATTTGAAATTATTTTAAATAGGGTATGTGTATACTTATATATATTTTTTCAGTTTATTTTATTTTTTATTTAGGAAGTCTAAAGTCTTTCTTTGTCGTTTAGTCGAGTCCTTTGTCGCAATCGTCCCGCTAATCTTAAGTATGATTAGGGTTCCTAGATCTCAAGTTAATGTCAATCATACTATTCATCTAATGTAACCCTATAATGTGTTTCAACATCTAATTAATCTTGGTCATTTCCTTCTTTGACAACCAATATTATCTTGATTATCTTCCTATCAACATTTGTTCCTCATCTTCATCCTTCTACATTCTTACCTTGACATCTCTTATTGTGTTAAAATCCATCAATTTTCTCAATCTTATATGAACATAAATACATACACAACATGTACATATCTATACCTCATATACATGTCTTCATACAATCCTAACCATACTATTAACATGATCTTATTGAATATTAACCTATTCTATACATATTTTCAGATTTATTCAACCATTTCAAACACATATTTAGATCCAAAGTCATCAAATCATCAACTTTTGTTAATTTTAAAGTGGGTGAAACTAGGGTTCATCAAGATCTTCATCTTGATCATCCATGCATGAACCAATGTACACAATCTAATAAAAGATATACCTTTAGTGACACTAGATGGAACTTTTTACACAATCCAAGCACGATCCTCGATTCTTGACGAACA
This sequence comes from Flaveria trinervia, assembly GCA_025506515.1. Lineage (NCBI taxonomy): Eukaryota > Viridiplantae > Streptophyta > Magnoliopsida > Asterales > Asteraceae > Flaveria > Flaveria trinervia. The sequence goes on from CM046448.1 coordinate 7,398,703, forward strand.
CTTGGGTTCTATACCAAGTTCAAACTAGAGTTCCTTAGTGAAAATGTAAGTGAAGGTCACTAATGGTGGTGTTTGCGGTCACCGAAAGAGAAGGGAAGGGGGGTTTCGAGCTGATTGATCATAGAGAGTGTCATTGATTTGATCAATTTTCACTGTTAGCTTCTCATTTTCTTCTCTCTCTTTCTTTACTTCTTCTTTGAGTTCAGAATCTTGTTGAAGAAAAGCATCAATCACTTCAATATTGCACATGACATCTTCTCTCAATATTTTTATTCTAACTTCTTGCTTCATCAACTCTTCATCCTTTCCTCTGATCACTCCCTTCAACTCCTGTATTCTTTGCTTTCTTTTATTTGATTTTAGCACCAGCTTGTTGTACTCAACAACCAGATAACTCTTGCTGACAGGGATATCAGCATCACTTAGATCCGCTTCATTGTATGCTATTACATCAAGATAGTTTGCTTCTTCTTCTCCTTCCTGATGTTGAGAAGCAGTCTCATCATCTTTAAATTCTTTTGGGTCTACACTTGCTGAGCTTGAACTGAGCTCAGTGAGTTGATTTGCAAGATCTTGATGAGGTTTGTGTTTGTTGATGATCAGACACTGGAGATACTTGTTCAGTTTTGTTTGAGAGTACTGGGGATTCAGTCTTGGATGATGACAGTTTAACTGTACTTGTTAGTGAGACTAACTCTGTCTCCTTAGTGTAAAGACTGTTTGGTGAGTGAGGTTGGATGAGAGAGATTGGTTCTGTATTTTGGCTGGCTGGAGATTATGGTTGAGGTGTTTGTTCTTGATTTGGTGATGGATGGTGGATGGAAGATATTGGTTCAGTATTCTGGCTGGCTGGAGATTGTTGTTGAGGTGTTTGTTCTTGATTTGGTGATGGATGGTGGATGGGATATACTGGTTCAGTATTCTGGTTGGCTGGAGATTGTTGATGTATGGGTGATGTATCTGGTGAGAAAGTGTCTTGAACAGACTTGGTTGAGAATTCTCTTGTTCATCTTTCCACACAAGCTCTTCAGGGATATTTGCAGCAACATCAATCACATGTGCAAACATGTTCATATCACCTCCTTCATAATTCCCAGAAATTTTGTTTAGAACAGATCTGCCAAGGTGTGCTTGACTAAACACACCACCATCCAAAGAAGTTCCAGGCAGATCAACATTAATGATCAGTTGTAGGAACCTTGGAAACATGTACGTCTTATCAACCTTCTGCACTTTGATGTGATCACTTAAGCAGTTGAAGATGTACTTGGAATAATTGTAGGTTCTTCCCTCAAAAACACCAATAATCCCAAAGGAAATGTGCCTTGAGAATCTGTCAAGACCAGATTTTCTGTTTGATATGCACTTAAGATAAGTGCGACAGAGAAATCTGTACGGCTTGCAAAGTCTTCCTTTCTTGATTTCTCCTTTGTTGAAATCACCATCATATCCCATCAGTAGAAATACTTTTTCTATGTATTCATCTTCGAACACATCAGGATGACCAGCTTCGACTTCTCCCAACTCAAGAACCCTTCTTATTGTCTGTTCATTGATTCTTATTCCTCGATTCTTCATAGTAGCCACTATAGTTTCACCGTCATCGTCTATGCGTGCAGAGTTCCAAAAATCAGTGATATGTGATTGATAAATCACAGGCTATGCTGATAAGGCATAGAACAGCCTTGATCTTCTTAGATATTTGATAAGTTTTTGACACCCTTCTAAGACAGGATCATCAGGGTTTAAGAAGGCACACAAATTGTGTTCTTTCGCAAATAAATTATCCATATGTTCATAAGGAAAAGACTTCGTTAAAATCACATTATTGATATAAGAATGCGAACAGTTGTGAGATAAACGAGAATCAAATGGTTTACGAACACAAATATGTGTTTGTTTAACGTTTTGATTTGGTGAAATTTGAATACTGAGAAAGGGGAAAACGTTTGTTGAGAATGAGTTTTTCTAGGTCTGAAAAGTGAACTGAAAAAGCGAATAATGAATTTGAGAGGTCAAACCACATTATTTATACTCTCAGATACATTTATTTATCTCATTATTAGATGGGACCCTCAATGTATTCTTCCGCAGAACATCTACAGATCGACAACATCTGCTGATGAACATTTAAAATTAAATTACATTTGTTGAACTTTGTTCATCCGTAGTTTACCAATCTACGATAAACATTTAAGATTTCCACATTGTAGCATCTGCTGATGCTTAATATAACATTGTAGCTTCTACTGATGCTTAAGATAGCACAATGCAGAGAAATATTGTTGTTTGTATGGTCCAAGTCCATTGGTTAGAACCATTTATTGCTTTAGGACCTTGTAGGCTTTGTATACATGGCAATTTAGCACAAGAAAGCTTAAAATGATTTTGAAAAAATTTTCATGTATCCAGAAGCTAAGATGATGCTCAGATTCCAATTCCTTCAAATTGATAATGAGATAGACAATGCTGCTGATTGAAAAACTTAACTTCATGTATTCTACTCCCCCTAAATTTGTGATTAATGGTGAATTTAAGCATTTATCAGAAATTTCTTTAAGAGGAATAACATGATTTGTAACTGTATGAAAATGACCAGACATATATACACATATGATGGGATCATACTATAATACTAAGCCTCATCCCGATGAGTTATGTTGTTAAATTGATACCTGAAAAGATTGCAAGTATATTGTCCACTTAAATCCATACAAGAGCTCATGTATCAACTAGGCATGCTGATTATCATGTTTTCATGTTGATTTAGAAATAACTGGTATGGGCTTCACATTCAATTTACAAAGATTTTGTCCTCCCTTTGCAAGTCAAATCATCATTTTTTACACTTATGAACTATGTACTTTAAGTTATAAGATCTATCTTGAGATGCATTGACATCTACTAATGCAAGGATGTAAAAGCTCAAGATAATATACAATTGATCACATAGGATTCTTTAGAGAGCTTAGATATGATCATCATCAGGTCATAAGGTCTTTACTTACGTAAAACAGAGGTGCCTTTAACCCAGGTCTTTGTTTACACAAAACAGAGGGATGATGAGGATCATGATCTGTTCACCGTTTGTAACTGAATTTCAGTATGGTGATCATACACCCAGGTCTTTGTTTACACAAAAGAGAGGGAGTATGATTTGCAAAGATAGCTATTATAAAGTGTTGGTACATAGTGTGTTTAGATGAGTGAATTGGTCACATCAGAAAAAGACTCACCTTGTATTCTCAAAATGAAGTTCCCCACAAACAATCAATTTAGCATTATGTTTGGCATGCACTCAGATTAGTTTCCACTCAAGATGAATCTACTCACATATCAAGAAACTTGCTGAGATTTATTGTTATTTATGAATTCAGGAATAAGCAAAGCTATAGTGTACTATCATTTCCCATACATATGTCATGTTGAAGCATCATTACACATGGTATTTTAATTGTTTAGACTTGATTAATCTAAGTTAATCATGCCCAGAGACTCAACCAGAAAGTTAAATCTGACTGAATCAAAGGCTTTAGTGAAAAAATCAGCAAGCTGATTTGATGTATCCACTTTGACTAACTTAATCAAACCCTTTTCTAAGCAATCTCTCAGAAAATGATGTCTTATTTCAATATGTTTTGTTTTACTATGTTGCACAGGATTAGCAGTTATAAACATAGCAGCAGAATTGTCTATATAAATTAAAGTTTGAAGGAAGTTGTAACCATAGTCAAGTAATTGGTTTTGCAACCAAAGAACTTGAGAACATCCGGCTGAAGCAGCAATGTACTCAGCCTTAGCTGTGGATACAGAAACATTGGTTTGTTTCTTGCACTGCCATGATACTAGCCTTAGTCCAATGAATTGACATCCACCGGTTGTTGATTTTATGTTACTGTTACATCCACCATAATCACTATCTGCGTATGAGTAGAGTGTAAAGTCGCCATCCTTTGGATACCAGAGACCAAGTCCTGGTTTTCCTTTGAGGTATCTGAAAATTCTTTTAACCGCATTGAGATGAGACTCCTTGGGATCAGATTGGTACCTAGCACATACACACACAGCAAACATAATATCAGGTCTACCGGCAGTTAAATACATAAGTGAACCTATCATTGATCTATATAATTTTTGATCAATAGATTTTCCAGAAAGATCAGGAGCAATCTTATCAATTGTTGATATTGGTGTTTTGCATGAGGATACTTAGCAAGATTGTATTTCTTAGAATTTGATGTATGTATTTTTCTTGATTGATGAATATCCCATTTGATTTTTGATGAACTTGAAGGCCAAGAAAGAAGGTTAATTCACTCATTGAGCTCATCTGAAATTCAGATTTCATCAGCTCTTCAACATTCACACACAATCTCTTATTAGTTGAACCAAATATAATGTCATCCATATATATTTGAACTACTAGGAGATCTTGATGTTCTTGTTTGAAGAAGAGAGTCTGATCAATAGTTCCTCTTTTGTACCCATGCTTGAGCAAGAAAGATGATAGTGTTTCATACTATTTTCTTGGTGCTTGATGAAGACCATACAGAGCTTTATCTAGTTTGTATACCCTATGGGGATAATGAGGATCTTCAAAACCAGGGGGTTGTGATACATAAACTTCCTCATCAATCTTCCCATATAAGAATGCACACTTGACATCCATCTGATACACAGTAAACTTCTTATATGATGCATAAGCCAGAAACACTCTTATGGCCTCAATTCTTGCAACTGGTGCAAAAACTTCATCATAGTCAATTCCTTCTTCTTGAGTGTATCCTTGTGCAATCAACCTTGCTTTGTTTCTTACAATAATCCCTCTATCATCCAGTTTGTTTTGTATAGCCATCTTGTTCCAATAGGATGTTGACCTTCAGGTAAATCAACAAAAGACCATACTTTTTGCTTTCTGAACTGCTGAAGCTCTTCTTGCATAGCTTCAATCCAGCTATTGTCTCTTAATGCAGCAGTGATATTTGGAGACACCACTTGAGAAAGAAAACAACTGAAGAGACAAAGGTTGGTTGTACCACTTTGACTCCTTGTAGTTCTCTTTTCAGGATTTCTAATGATGTTGACAATTGGATGAGTCTTATGGATTCTCATTGAAGGAGTTGATTCAACTGGTATAGATGATCCCAGGTTAGTCACTTCCAGTGACTCACACTGATTCATCTCAGCTTGTGAGTTTAAGAAATAATCAAAATGCTCCACATGAGAAGAATGGTCATGGAGTCTCTTGTATGGGCTGCAGGGGTATCTCCAGTTTTGTTTTGCTTTTCCGTAGGAACTTCTCCGGAAACAGTTTGCTCTTCCGCAGGAACTTCTTTGGAAACAGTTTGCTCTTCCGCAGGAACTTCTCCGGAAGGATTTTGCTCTTCCGCAGGAATTTCTCCGGAAGCATTTTGCTCTTCTGTAGAAGTTTCTCCGGATATTAAGTGAGGACATGAATCATTTCCAAGATTTTTTGCATTCACTTGAGAGACTAGATCTGTTGAAGGCACATCATTCATATCTCCAGGTGCAGCATGTTTGTTTCCAAATGTTGTATCTGCATCTACTGAAGTGTTTTCATCCGAGAATGGGGGTATCCTTGGAGGATTAGCAGATAAGGTTACTTTAGTCATAAGAGGTGGAACAAATGGATAACACACTTCATCAGATACTGCATTGTTCAAATAATCATAGTTAAGTGATTTGGCTAAAGCATCTATATCAAACAACCATGATGAACCTTTAACTGACTTTGTAAATACAAATTCATCAAAAGACACATTAGGAGTCTCTTCCACAATGTTATGTTGTGGAATATAAACCCTATATGATTTTGATGTTGAAGAGTGTCCAACAAAGAAACCATCATATACTTTTTCTAAAAATTTTCCCAATGACTCTTTCATGTTTAAAACAGTTACATGACATCCAAATACTTTCAGATATCCTATGTATGGTTTTCTTTTAAATAAGAGTTCATAGGGAGTTTTGTTATGTTCTTTGACAATTAATGTTCTGTTTTGAACATTGCATGCAGTATTCACAGCCTCAGCCCAAAAAGTGATGGGTAATTGTAAATCAGCTAGCATTGTTCTGGAAGCTTCAATGAGAGTTTGGTTTCTTCTTTCAACTACTCTATTTTGTTGAGGAGTTCTTGGTGCACTGAATTGTCTTGCTATATCTTTGCTCCTGCAAAAGGAATCCAGTTCAAAATTGACAAATTCAATACCATTGTCACTCCTAAAAATTTTAACTTTTGAATCAAGTTGATTCTTAATCTTGATCACAAAGTCCATTAATGTTTTTGATGTTTCATTCTTTTGTTTTAGAAAAAGACCCATGTGAATCTTGTGAAATCATTAACTATCACCAAACAATATTGCCTTTTTCCAATGCTCATCATATTGATAGGACCAAACAGATCCATGTGAAGCAATTTGAGTGGTGTAGTATTTGAATTGATAGTTTTGTATTTATGTGACACTCTATGTTGTTTTCCTTTGTAACATGAAGAGCAGTGAGTTGAGCAATGAAACTCTTTGTTTGGCAATCCAATGACCAGATTATTTTTCACCAATTTATTCATGTTCTTCATGTTAGAATGGACAAGCCTTCTATGCCATAATTGAGACAAATCTTTTGATAGTTTAGATATAAGGCATGTTTCATGTTTTGTGAGAGAAGTGTTGTTCATGTCCAAAACATAAGTGTTTCCTTTTCTTGCTACTTTGAGGAGGATCCAATCGTCTGGAACAATAAATCCTGGCTTAAGAATGTAACAGTTAGTATTATCAAACAATGTGGTATAGTTTTGATCACAGATTTGAGACACACTAAGTAGATTATACTGTAAATTTTTACAATAATTTACTTTCTCAAATTTGAGCACACCATTTGTTATCATTCCTTCACCAACAATTTTACCTCCCATTTTATCACCACCAAATGCCATATAAGAAGCATTTTTATGTTTGAAATCATGGAGAAGAGAACAGTTTCCTGTCTTATGCCTAGAACAACCACTGTCAACATACCACTTATTGTTAGCTCTCCAATATTGTTCCTGCATTCAAAAATAAATCAATTAGAAGTGACAACCCAAGTCTTAGTGATCTTGGGTTTGTCAACAGAGTCTAAACTATTTACTCGTTCATGACTTAATCCTGAAGTTTCAGTTTTAGTTTCATATCTAGTTTATTCATTTTGATTTGATGATGGTGAGGATGATTCTGTTGAATCTGATGCAGAAGATTTCATTATCTTTTGATTTTGGTTGAGACACATGTGATCCCTTTTCAAAATGATCAAAGAAATTATCATCGATGATTGACTTCTTCTCAGCCAAGTCCCTTTTTGTGAGGTGTTTTGGATTGACTTGATGTTTTCTTCATAGATTTAGCATCTTCAGAAGATTTTTGCTTTGGTTTTGCCTTTTGCTTTCGATTTACCTTCTTTTTCTTTGAATCATCTTGACTTTCAGCAGATTAAGAGTCTGATTCTGTCAAATCAGTTTTTGACTTCTTTGTGCTTTTGTTTTTGTTCCTTTTGTTAAAATAGCATTCTTGAGTTGAATGATTATTTTTTTTTTTGCAAATAGCACAGAATTTGTTGAAGTAACACTCTGAAGTCATATGATTGTTCATATTGCATATGGAACAGTAACTGCTGAAGTAGCAGTCTTCTGTATTGTGATTAGTCATATCACACCACTTGCAATACATTTCTTCATATTCCTCTTCGTGCTCATCTTTCTTCTTTTTCTTGTTCAGTTTGGGAGCTTTTGTTTCTTCCTTTGAAGAGCTTGAATTGTTCTTGCTGTTCCTAGGAATATCAACAATTGAATCTTTCTTATCCTTTGATGACTTTTGTTGCTTTAGATTCAACATCTTTTGATTGTTAACAGCTACTATTTTTGATACCTCATCCGTAGATTTGGCTTTCTTCTTCCGCAGAAGTTCTACAGATTCAGCATACTTTGCTTTCCGCAGTTCTTCTACTGAAGAGTTTTTCTTTTGCTTAGTTGAAACTAGTTTCTTCTTACCTTTATCTGCATGAGATAAAAGTACTTCTTCAGTTGGTCTGCAGCTATCAACTTCTTTTTGAAGATTCAGTTCTTGGAGTCCTTCATTGAGTTCAGCAATCCTCTTGCAGATAGTCTTCTAACATGTTTCTCTGGTTTGGAGGATATTGAAGCTTTGATTCTTCAAGCACTCTTGGAATACCAGTTTTAATGTGAACATTCTTACCAATGGTTCTTTTACCAACATCAGGTTCATCAGAATCATCCAAGTCATCACATTTATCATAATCAAAGTCTGAATTATTTTGATACAAAGATCTTGATTCAGAGGATTCAGTTTCACTCACCTCAGCTTTATTGTTAATGTTGATTTGAGTTGATTCTTTTTCAAACTTGGTGCTAGGCACAAAATGATTTGATAGAGTATTGGTCATTGTTGTAGGTAAAGATGTATAATTATCATTTATAGGTGGTGGAACAGCATTATAACCCAACCCAGACCTTTTCTTTGATTCAATATGAGAATTTAGTAATTTCTCATATTGCTAAGATGATAATTGGAACTTTTGAAGTTTCACTTTAGTTAATGCATGATCAGCCATGGATTTTGTTAAGGAAGTGGTCAAATGCTCAACTTGGGCTTTTAGACTATAGTTTTTAGAAACAAATTTTTCTAAATCCTTTTGCAAAGAGTTAATTTTGATTTGATACAATTTATGTTCTCTAACGTGGGATTCATTCAAAATCATAGTTTCTTTTACTTTGTCAGCCAACTGTTGAGCATGGACTCTATAACGTTCAACTTCCTCAACACACATTGATGAACACAACCTGTCTTTGACCTCTCTTGCCATTAGTGGAACTGTTTGATCCATATGAGCCATCAATGCTTGATTCTCTTCCAAGACTTCTTTTTCATACACACTCCAATCACACGTTCCATCTTGAAGTATGATCAGTCCTGACTCCTTTGAGTTACTAGGTCTAGTTGATTCATTGGTGGCTGGTGGGGATGCATTGATCAGTTGAGATTGTCTGTGCAAAAGTCTTTGAGAATTTTATTGTTGATGAGGTGGAATCTGATGTTGTTGATGCTAATGATGTATCTCTGAATATGACTGTTGATTGCATTCTATGGAAAAATGTCCATAGAGATTGCATTTGAAACATCTTACCTTTGACTTTTCAACTCCAATCTTTGATGTTTTACTTGTTGATGCCAAGTTCTTATTTCTTCTGAGATATTGCTTTGCTATAAGCAATCATGGCCATCTGCCATTGTAGGTCCATTTCTTCCACTACATCAGGAGGTAGTTCTTCTAAATCTTGTTGGCAGATGTTTGCCGAAGTTAGAGAACTTCCTAGATATGCTTGGAAACTCGAACTAAAAGCTGCAAAAACTCCTTTTTGTTCTTCAGAGTCCAATATCACAGTTGGTTCTAACGGATTGGTTGAATGTGAAGACTTAGTTGTTGCTGTAGTTGTATCTTCACGATCAGCGGTATAAAGACCAAGCGTAGGAACAATGATATTTCAATTTCTCAATCTCATTATATTGAGAAGATTTTGAAGAAATTTAACTTCGAAGATTGTTCTCCTGTAAGCACTCCTATAGATCTTAATCTTAAGCTTCTACCTAATAAAGGTATTGCAGTGTCTCAACTTGAATACTCAAAAGCTATTGGAAGTCTCATGTATGCTATGATTAGCACTAGGCCTAATATAGCCTATGCTATTAGAAAACTTAGTAGATTTACTAGTAACCCTAGTTCACATCACTGGCAAGCTATTGATCGAGTATTTAAGTACTTTAAAGGAACAATGAATTATTGTTTAACATATCTGGGTTTCCTTCTGTTATTTAAGGTTATTCGGATGCAAGTTGGATTACAAATATGGAAGATCATTCTTTCACAAGTGGATGGACATTTCTACTTGGAGGAGGTGCCACCTCTGGGCATCGAAGAAACAAATTTGCATTACTAACTCAACAATGGAATCTGAGTTTGTGGCATTAGCAGCAACTGGAAAAGAAGTTGAATGGCTAAGAAACTTAATTTGTGAAATTCTATTGTGGCCTAAACCGATATCACCTATATCTATTAGATGTGATAGTGAAGCCACTTTGGCTAAAGCTTATAGTCAAGTGTATAATGGCAAGTCTAGACACTTAGGTGTTAGACATAGCATGATTTGTGAGCTCATCATGCAAGGTGTGATATCTATGGAGTTTGTGAGAACCGAACATAATTTAGCAGATCATTTAACTAAAGGGTTAAATAGAGATCTTGTGCACAAGTCAGATTTAAGGATAGGATTGAAGTCCACCTAAATCCTCTCATGTTAAGATACCCACTTCCTATCTAGTATAACACTAGATGTTGAATTTAATGCGGAAAGCTTAACATCTAGAGATTGGAATGTATTAGTAGCAACATCCCAAGGTATGTGTTCAGACCTGCAAGTTAAGGAGGTTGAAGTGTAACTTCGTAATAGTTCTTTTGAAAAATTGCATATGCGAGTGCAAGAGAAAAAGAGCTACCTATATAAGCATGAAGTTTAGCTGCTTCAACAATCTTGGACTTGGCTTTGATATGCTTATGAAGGATAATGACACAAGGATAGTAAAATATAGTGTCAAATAAGAACATATAAGTATGTAAACTTTTGCGTATATTATCTTCATGTATTCACTATGAATAGCAAGGGTTCAATCCTAAGTGACACCCTAATATTCGAATATTTGGAGAATGCAATATACTAAGATGAAATTCAATCATCACGATATTTTATTTATGCATAAGTTTGTAGTTTGTGTGAGTTTGTTTTAGTTAATCAAGGATTAACTAAAATGGGGGAGGAATATTAGATATTTTAGTATAATTGGATTGACTAATGACCAATGTGATCATAATATCCATCAAACAAGTTAGGAGGTGTGGAGTGCACGCTTGTTTGAGTGTATTATGATCTTCAATAATGAAAATCTTTTTAGGGACGAAGCCTCTAAGCAATAGGGGTTCCAAGGGGGCAACGCCCCTTGGTGGGGGTACGGGAGCAACCTGGTAGTGGGGTCCAAAGGGCGGCAGCCTCTGGCGGGGTCCAAGTTGGCTGGGGTCGAGCTGCCAAGTCAGCTTGGAAATTTTTTAGTTTGGTAAAAATGACTTCATTCAAAATTGCATTTCGAATCGATTTTCCAAAATTTCACATGTGAAATTCGAGTGGAAAATACGTAATTTTAATGGTTATTTAAAATAAAAATAAATTTGATGAAACTGCCAAATGGCAGTTTTCCCGTTTTCTTCCCTCCAAAACCGAATGAGATGAGGAATGTTGGTGATATGCTCACTCTCGAATTCTTATTCTTCTTCTGGTTCACGAAAATTCACACAACACAAGATACGAATTCTTGATCTCGTCTGAGTTGTATCCGATTGATTTATTCGGATGAACCACCGAATAATTTCGATCTGAAAGTGATATTCATGACTCTCAAATTATCCAAGTTTGATTTCAAGTATTCTACACAAAGTTGATTACTTGTCAACCTTGATTGAAATTTAAATCAAACATGACATCATACGTACCTAAAAGATCCATGATTTTGTCGGGAATATCTTGCGACAAAGACCAATTTTGAGATTGAACATTGTAAGACTACACTGTTCCAATAGATAACACCGATGAACTGGATTAAGCTATTCATATCCACTTGGCATATATGATGTGAAATATTTGGATACGTCACGCATTTATGGCCACTTGTTCTTCTGTGGTTACTTTTTATATTTAATCATCTCACAATGTTATATGATTTCAAAAAGAGAATATTCATTCTTAATGTGGTTAACCGTTGAAGTCTCAAAATAACAAGTTGTGGATATTTCCGTAAGTTAATAGAGTTCTTATGATGCTAGTAGAATAATTTGTAGAAAGAAAAAAAAGAGATCAATTGATTTGTAACTAAATTTAATGATTGTTTCATTATAGTCACTTCAATAATTGTTTTCTTACAGAGTCACTAGAATTGTAATAACTAAAAAAAACACAAATACATGACAAGCTAAGGGGGCCTAAGTCCTTGATCAATATTCTGGAGTACAAAGAAAATGAAAAGAAAGATTTTATGTGTTTGATCTTGAGATAAAGAGGAAAATAAAAGAAAGTTATAATTTTACTGGGGTTGGAGGTCAAGGTCCTTTCGAAACCCTAATGTTAGGGATTAAATAGGTTTTAAAATTTGAAACAGTCCTCAAAATATCGTGTTAGACCGTAACTTACGGCCTAGGCCGTAGGTTACGGTACGGCCTAGGCCGTAAGTTAGCCAAACAGTCAAAACTCCTGTCTTACGAGGTTTACAAACGGACTCAGCACATGGCCGTAAGTTACGGCCTCCTAACACTTTATTTGAAACGACAATATTAGAAAATAGAATAACACCACCATGTCTTCGTCTCACTCCTTATCTTCAAATCTCTTAAAAACCCTAAATGATATATTGTCGCGGCAATATTTTTTGGGCCTGAAACCACCTCCTTACGTATCAGAAAACCTCTTGTAGGCAATGTTGTAAAGTCGTCAGGCACTACTACATCGGTCGACTGTAGAGTTCCAAGTACTCGTTTTAAGCGGGGAGTACTCAAACATAGTAAATTCTAAAGAAATTAATTTTTAAAAAATATACACATATCAAGTATTATAAGTTTACTAATATTTATAACAATATATGTAAATATCAACATAAATTAAAAGGATGCATGTTCAAATACTAAATAATTTAAAATTTAAAATTTAATACTTTTATATAATAGACACGATAATCATTTAATAGTCGTCTTTCAAACTATCTCTATGAAAAATAATGAAAATCTAACAAAAATCGATAAAAATTAATGAAATTGAAGAAGAAAACCAACGAAAATCCGAGTTTTTCGAGTTGAGCCACCTAGCTCCGAGTATGTACAAGTTGGACCGATTTTGAACAACGTTGACCGATTATGACTTAGATGAGACAAAGTTGAAGAAAATCAATTTAGTAAATGTTCGAGTTTCGAATGCACCCCAAATACTCGACCGAGTTTTCAACACTGCTTGTAGGCGAACTGAAAGCCCCACGTTGATCCATCGAGAAACCTTTCATTGGCGCACCTGAAAAAAACCCTCTAGTAGACCCACATTTATATTCCTCAATTTGATATCGGAAGTAATTACCAAACAATAATATGAAATTATAATCTAATCTAAATGTTTTTAGTTATAATTGAACATCGTTTGTATAAATTACATACGTTTTGTTTTCTATTTTAAAATTGTAAGAACATTAAACTATTAATGGTGATTAAAAAATAATTATGATATGCTAGTTAAAACAATGTGAAATGTGAAACCACGCTCCCAAATGTGTAGATACGTAAAAACAATGATGGAAACTGATATAACATGGTAGGAATTTAATAAAATTAAAATTAAAATCAAAAATTTATTTTTTAACGTGTTTATTTGTGAAAGTAATTAAATTGAAAAAAAGAATTAATTTCTTCAAACTCCTTCAAATTTTTGAAATATTTTAAATTCTACCGACTACCACCTACGACATCCGCCCACTGACAACTAACACTACCTATGACCATTGCCAACACCGCCAAGATTGGCCGCCCTCGTCAGCGGTCGTCCACCACCACTGTCGCTGCCACCGGTCTCCGACCGCTGCCATCCCCGAACACTGACGCCCATAACAAGCGTTGCCGCCAACCTTTTACCGCCGCCCCCAACCGCCGCCATCCCCGAAAACTGACGCCCATAACCACCGTTGCCGCCAACCTTTTACCGCCGCCCCCAAACACCGCCACCTCCAACCGCTGACTTGCGCTGCCCGACCGTCGCCGACTCTCGACCACCACCACACCGATCGTCGACTGTCGCCGACCGCCACCTCTGACCGCCACTTCCCACGATAGTCGATTGTCGCCGACCACCACCTCCGACCTTCGCCACCCTCGACCTCAACCGTCACCGATCGCCCAAAACCATTTGATGCCCTACCCACTGCCCGCTTGTCACCCCGCCTCCCGACCGCACCAGCCACTTACAAACGCCCCTCTCCATCGTCCGCATCGCGGCTAACCACCATCTGTCATTTTTCGAACCGTGTTGGTTTTAGATGCGCTTGCCATCGATTGTTGGTTTTTGATGATGGGTGTCATCAGTTGGTGGAGGAGGTGTGTTATGGTTGGTTTTCGACAACAAGCGCAGTTGGTGATCGCAGTCGATTGTTAGCAGAAATGGTGGCGGTGGTCACAGGTATGTAACGGCGGCGATCATTGGTCATGGAGGTATTGGCGGTTTGCAATGGTTAATAAATTCTAATTTCTTTATAAGTGTTTTGTCATTAAAAATACCTTTGTAATATAAATTCAATTTATAAATTACAAATCTCTTGAATCTCAAATCTTTTGTAAAAATATTGAATTTTAAATAAAATTACTTCAAATTCAAATTCTAATTCTAATTCTAATTTTAATCATTTCACGAATTAAACACTCTTTAAATCAAACAAAAGATGAGTATGAAACATGTGAGTGAAAAGATCTCTCGTAAACAGACCTTACATAAAAAAAAGTTTTATAGCCATTACAGAACAACTATTTTTATTTCAATTTACAAACTACTACCCTTTAAAATTGTCAGATACTGATTTTTATTAAATTTTGCAAACTACTACTAATAAAATAGTCGCATATAGAAAGTTTTATAGATGTTAAATAAAATAATTTTTGTTCAATTTACAAACCGCAACTTTTCAAAATTGTCACGCATAGAAAGTTCACAATCATTACATAAGGGGCCATTTTTATTGATTTACAAATTACCCGTACTCTTCAAAGTTCACTTAAAAAACTACTGCTATTAAATGCAACATACGGAACAAAATATTTATTACGCATTGATTTTTCTTTTTTTTCCACTCTTCCCTTGAATCTCAATTCTTTCTTGTTTGGTCATTCTATGGTTCATGAGATCACACAAATCTTCATGCTTGGTTTTCAGATTGATTATGAGTTGTATTCGATCATGAATTTGGATCAAACCATCAAATTATTTCAATTTAGAAGTGATTGCAGGGCTCTAAAAAATCTAGATTATTATTGATCTACGATTTCTATAGATGAGATGTGGAATCTTTATTTTTAATACATAGCTAGTGACGTCACATATCATAATTCTAGCTCTCCAATCTTATATTTTTAGTATTTCTTATTTGGTCTTCAAGTGTCACAATTCTAACTCATCAGTGTAAATTTATCGTACAATTCGTATATTTTGTAATGTTATTATTTTAATTATTACTTATTTAATACTTGAGATATCAATATACCATTTAAATTTTTTATTAACTATTTAGTTTTTCATTTATTAAATTCAAGCAATTATACATATGTTTACACCTTGGTAGACAGATAAACATACACGGGCACATGAACTTGCGTAGGCATACTTTTATAATTTTATCATTTCACATTGTTTTTAAAAATTCAATGTTGGAACATACATAAGTGATACATCAAACATACATGTTAATATATCATTTTTAGATTACATATTTATTATTTAACCATTTCATACAGTTTTAAAACTGAAAATTGGAATATACATTCTATTCTTCGATAATAGTAAACTAAATCTATCCAAGCACGGTAAATCATACAGTGAAAATTAGTATTTAATACACACTGTTTATATTCTCTTATACTATAAACGCAAGTTGTTAATCAAGCTAGAACACTAATTTTTACTAGTCAATCTTTAGTTTTCGGTTAGGCTTATGATCCAAGACGAAGATTTGCTCATGGTGCGTGTAGGTTGCAACTCAATTTTGTAGCACTTAGTCCATCACTAGCTCCCTTTGTTGTTGTTACCCACTTAGTCCAGAGTCTTCTGCATGTGTTTTTTTTTTATTTCTTCAATATTTGCTATATCAAAGTGTTCTTTAAATTAACCATTATAATATATTACAACGAATCTAGAAAGAAAAAAATAAAGAAAATGAGCCGTCACATATAACATGGAGGATCATGCTAGAACCTCTTGGTTGCTACTCATGAACGCGCCAAGGTGAGAGACTAACGGTTATGAGCATGAACCAACAAAAGTGAAGCCTCATAACATCACTTTCTTTAAAGACTCTTTTAGCCAACAGAGAATGACAAGTTCTATTGCAAGATTTATGCCTCCTAATTTTACTTGGGGTAAAAACATAGAACTCAAAATAAAGATAAATAGAAAACATAATCACCACTTGTTTGTTAAAAAAGTTATGTCAAGTATAGAAAAAAGACAAGTAAAACACTAGGAGCATGAAATTTGTGAGTGAGTGGGATGTCCTTATATAGAAAAGTTTTATAGCCGTTATCTAACGAACATTTTTTCAAATTAACAAGCAATTACTAAGGAAGAAATGTCACACGCGCGGAGAGTTTTATACGTGTTACGTAAAGATCATATTTTTCAAAATTACCAACTATTACTAATAAAAATGTTAGAGAATAAGTTTTATAGCCGTTATGCAACGATCATTTTTTCAAATTTACAAAGTACTGCTATTAAAATGTCACACGAATAGTTTTATAGCCGTTACACAACAAATTCTTAATTTCAAAACTACTACTACCGATCAAGATGTCACATTTGTTAAATTTTCATAACCATTACAAAAGAATATTTATATTGTCTTAATTTACAAATTACAAACTACTGCTATTTATTTAATACTTGAGATATCATTATACAATTTTAAATTTTTTATAACTATTTAGTTTTTCATTTATTAAACTCAAGTAATTATACATATGTTTATACCTTGGTAGACGGATAAAACAAACATACACGGCCACATGAACTTGTGTAGACATACTTTAATAAATTTTATCATTTCACATTGTTTTTTTTTAATTCAATGTTAGAACATACATAAGTGATAAGTGATATAACTAAATTAATATATAATTTCTTAGAAAGCATAAATGTAGATGGATGCACGTATGGCTAGAAGAAAATTCACCAGGGGAACTTTATTAAATGTAAAACGTCATTTGTGGTTGTTTCAGATGGATATACGGGTTTGTTAAAAAATGTATACTATCGTTATAAATAGTTTATTTATACGATAAGAATAGATAAGAAAACAAAAAGTTCATGATATGTTGGCTCAAGTGATTTCTCTTGACAAGCTGAAATAATGATAGCAGGTTTTGGTTTTGCGACCATTATATGGATTACGTGCGACTGTAGGGCTGACAATTGCCGGTCTGTTTATAACACGACTAAACCTGTTTAATAAAAAAATTAATTTATTACATTTTGAAAGGTAATTAAAATGAAGATGCTAGACTTTATTATTTTTACATTCTTGGTTCATAAAAACATATAAAAAATTCTACACATAATATATAAATAGTTAAACAAGTCTTTTACATGTTTGATACGTGAGCTACGCGCGTCATTTCTAAATTGTTAAACACGATAAAACTTGTTTTGCGATGCGAATGAGAGGTTTACTTGTAGAAAAACAATATGTAGAAAAGTTCTGGTTTTTTCCATCCTTTGATGTCAATCTTTGGTATGTCAAGCACTCTTTAAACTGTTATAATATTTTGCAACGGATCCAGGAAGAAAACAAATGTTAAATGTGTACTAGAAACAATGTTGATGGAACATGTCGGAACTTATTGGTTGCTACTTGTGATATCGCAAAGGTGAAAGGTTATACTACAGTTATAACGACTATAAGCATGTTAGAACCTCTTGGATGCCAATGGTGATATCAATAAAAGAAGAAAGGCTATATGATGATTATAAGGTTAAGAGCATGTTAGAACCTTTAATTTTGGTTGCTACTCATGATATCACAAAAGGCTTTACTATGATTACAATGGTTATGAGCATGAACACTCAAAGATCGGATCTTTATTCAACACTACTCAAAAAGAATATGATCATCACCAGGGCCGACTCAATTGCATAGCCAGCTCAACTGCTATGCAAGGTAACGTTAGGGCTTGGGGCCCCCAACCAAACAGGGCCCCCAATATTTAGATGTAATGTAGTTATTGGGCCACGCTAGTTTTTAAAATTAAGGCTTGGATTTGGGTTGCAAATGACAGAAGCAGACGTTGGAATGGAATTCGAGGCTCTCCCCCTTAATCGAAGTTATAACGATGAGCATATGTTCTTGCTCGACTACTATGTGCTAAAGCACAATAGTTTTTCACTATTGTTTTGTTTGATTATTAAAACATAAAGGATCAAACAAACAAGTTTGTTTTCTTTTATCAGTTTACGTATTTAATTTAGTCTTTTGCCTAGGAGTGGCTTTAGTTGTAAGCACAACTAGTAAATTGAACAAACATATATAGAGTTAAGAACTATGGAAGTGGTGCATTTTGGAATTGGTATCATTTTACTAAATTCTGATTTTAGGCTGGTTTACAATTTATTAACAATATATTTCTTGATTGAAAAAATTCAAGTTTAAAAAAGTTTTGTATTTATTTTATGATCTACAAAACTTTTTGGATTTTATCTAGGTCTAAGTTTAATGTGTGCATACCACTTACTATGAAAGTGTATTTGTGAAAGTTGCATAAAATAATCAAATAAGAATTGATCACATTGCAGGTAATTTCATAATGATATACTAGGGAATCTAGTTGGAACAAAAAAGATTGAACCACCCAAGCATAAGATTACTAGGAGTCCAACATATAAGGTGTTTCAGGTTAGTTGTTTGGTTTTAGTATTTATGGATAAACATCACTCATTAGTTAGCTTCTTTTGAGAATAAGAAGTGTCATCACTAACAATTGAAGGAATTTAGTTTGAATTGTAGAACCTGACTTAACGTGATCAAGTACGTGTAAGAAACATATAGAATTAGGACGTCATTGTTTTGGAGTCTAACACATAAATATAAAACACAATTATGTCTCGCGCATTACGATTTAGTAACTAAAAAAAGAATTTATTAAGTGAAAAAATATAAGAAAAATGTAAAAGAAGAAAACAATAAGAAAACCAAAAAAAGAAGTATAAGAAAATTGTAGCAAAAACCAATTAAAAAAACTCAAAATTAATAGCCAAAGGCTTTATCCAACTAAGACCAAGATCGTATATAATATTAGACCTAGATATAGTTATCTAGAAAGGACGTCGGTGGCAAACACTACTAAATGAGTTACTCACAACCATAAGAAAATAAGATGAATTCTTGAATTGTCTAGAAATAATTCACAAAGCTTTTAAAAAAATGCTTTAGTGATATGATAAAAAAAGGAACATGCAAACTATATATCTTAGACTTAGAAGGCTTTTGCCACCGACACTGCTAAATTACTCACAACCATAAGAAAAATAAGATGAATTCTTGAATTGTCTAGAAATAATTCACAAAGCTTTTAAAAAAATGCTTTAGTGATATGGTAAAAAAAAAGGAACATGCAAACTATATATCTTAGACTTAGATATAACTAGTTATTCACGAGTCGCGCTTCACGCGACAGCAAAGGCTTGATCACCAAACAAATTCAACCTCACCACCAACACATCCACTAGCATCACAATTGTCAAACCAAAGTCCCTTCACTACTAACACATGTACACAACTATCGCAAACAAAAGAAACCCAAAAACTGTATTAATCAATTCAAATCTGCGTTCGTCATCGTCAATATAAGCAAATCAAGTTCCGAGAGAGAAAAGAAGTAAATAATCGACTCAGATCTACGATCATCATCGTCACTGTAAAACAAAACATTGACAAATAGTCATGACCTTACCAACACCATCGTCATTGCCATAACCCTTGTCAAACCCAAAAGAACGCGTCAGGGTATGGTGGGGATCCCAAGATCCACCGGTAATATACAACCAAACGCCTGCCGGAAGAAGAAGAAGAGAGAGGCCCGGTGGAAGGTGGATGGCGGAAAGGCCGGAAACCCTCCGATTTTTCTCTCTAAATATGAAAGTCAAGCAGTGAAAGGTTGTACAATATGCATCGTTGGTTGTACAGTTAGCTACAATAATTTTCCTGACAAAGGAGAGTTGTTGTTTAATATAATTTAAAATATATTAGTTATAAATAAATGGGGTCATGTGCGCTCAACTCTTAGGCACGGGTAAAAATATGTACTAGCTAATGTAGATACATAAAACAAGTATAATTAGCCTCATTTTTGAAGTGAACTTAAAATTAAGTAAATTACATTATTTTCGAGTTTGAAAGAGAATGTCCATTACAACAAAATGACGTTAAAGCAACGCATGTAATATGTTATGGTAGGCCTAGAAAAAGTTGTGTTAGGCCTTATAAAGCATCATTTTTGTTAGCTAATCCAATCTTTTTGTTAGCCAATCTAACATTCTTTGAAAAGTTGCTTCCAATAGCTTGCATTAGAGTTATTTTTCTAGTAATACCGCCAGATATAAATTGAATTTTTATGTGTATGAATCAAATGTTGTGACTTGTCATATTGCTAATACGTAGGACGCCTGAAACGGAATTAGATACCATATATGGCAAAAAGATATCATAAAGAGTTGTGGTCTCCACCATGATCACGTGGAAAATATAGTTTAATTGATCAAATTGAATTATAACACAAATACTAGAAACTAGGTAATTTCTACCAAAAATTACGACAAAAAATTGTTGAAAATTTATGTGAATATTTTTACCAAAACTAAAAAGATCATAAAATTAGTAACAAAACAAGATTCGGGGATAAAACAGTCACAAATTTAACGATCAAACTAGATTTAATGGTTAAATGATAGGAACATTATGTTGTGACCGTCCAGTGGTCAAATAAATGATGAAAAGAAAAAAAATGAAACAAGTTTAAATATTTTTTGGCAAATCATCAAAATATTTACGAGCAGGTATCTACGATCGCAATTGAGTCGGTATGTTTTACGTTTTTTATTTCCTTCCACCTCTTCATCCCCCCCCCCCCCCCTAATTTCGTTCTCTTTATATCTATATTTTACTATATAATAAATTTCTTTGGATAAAGATATAATTTTATCAAGCAATATGTACAAATGAGTGTATCACATTTAAGAGGGGTATAATAGGATTTTGATTAAAATTTTAAAACACTTTAAGGGTAATATGGTAAATTTATCCATTAAATTTTATAAAACTTAACATTTTTGCTCTTGTATCTTTTATGTATTTAATAAACATTATTAATATATTTTTTAATAATATGATATTATTTAATTCACTTCATTAATTTTTATTTTATTTATGATACTATAAATTGACATTTAAATTTATATTTACTAATTATATTTTTATAACTAAATAATATTTTAATTAAGTATATTATTTTATTTAAATATTTAAGTATATAACTTATATAAATCTTCATATTTATAATAACTATAATACTAATAGTTTTCTAGGGGATATTATAAGTTTAATAATTTTAATATTTATTTATATCTTTTACAATAAAGTGAGAGGATGATAGAATGATAATTTTACATATGGATTAGGACACCCATACGAAAAGTAATGCTTAAATTTTAAAAAATTAATCATTTTATTTCATTTATGCCCTTACAATAAAGTATAATATATGATTGTTTATAATACAAATGCTAAAACATATACACGTGGTCAAACAAAATCGTCATTTATTTTCAATTTCGTTTATATATTGTGACTGAGCATTAATCCATTTTCCCCTTCTTTTATCAGTTGTTAACAGCTCAATAACAATCAAGATGATAATTTGTGGTGATAATTTCTCCATTAACTTTTTTTGATATATGCAAATCACCACCAAAAACTAACTCCGATGATCATAAAACTCTAACCTACATTCATAAAATAAACCTCTCTAAAATCTAGATAATAAGTGATTTCCGACCATAAATACCACCATATTTTCACTATTCTTATTGGGATAGTATAATTGTCTTAAAGACTTTTGTAATATACGTAATTATTTTCTTTTACAATTTTTTCAATAATTATGTTTTGATTTTTTAATTTACGTCATAACGCACCGAGCTGATACCGACTAAAATCGAATTTTCAAAAAATCATTCAACAACCGTACCGCCGCAACGCACGGACATTCCAACTAGTTTACAAAAAAAACACATCTCCGCTAGAATCGCTAGAATGTAAGTGGCTATAACCCTTTTCTATGGCACCTCCATTCCATCACTTCTCTATTAATACTTTAAAAACTTACAAGGTCTGACCTCTAGGTCAAAGATCCATGTAGACTTGTAATATGACATCAACCTAGCATCACTAGGAGCTTACTGGTAATATTAACCTAATAACTTGGATGAGATCTCGCAAAATAACATTCTAACACACCTTTTAAATTGTCATGAATATCAATAGAATATTGTACCTGCTTAGTTTCAATCCTTGAGATGCTTTTTAATTTTTATAATATACTTAGCTTACATGGAATTTCATTTTGTGATCTTAGGTTATAAAAAATAGATGTGATAACTTTAGATCAACTTTTGTATTATCGGTCTAGAAATTTCTTCATCATTTACCCAATAATGTTAGGTTCGTAGCCTTTAGGCTTCTAATACCAGACCTCCATCCTCTATATGTGCTAACTAAAGACCATGATGTGTATCTAAAAATAGTTAACATATTATAATTGTGTATTTTTTATAACATATAACTTATATAATGTTACCGGTATACATGTTAACATATAAAATTAATTTTTTATTAGATCTTGTGCACAGTTGTTTATTCAAAATAAAATAAAATAAACAAGCGAATAAGTACAATTATTTACTCTAACTTTAAAGACTAGTGCAATATAAATTATGTTACACTACATTGGTGAGGTTTTAATAATGACTATGATTATGGCCCTAAAGCTCATTATCTAGATCCACCATAGAGTTCAAGAAAGAAGGGTACACGGCACAATTTTAGTGGTTTTAAATTTTTAATCAAGGGAAGAGGGCTAAGTGTGTGACCACGCCCACGTTTTAAGGGTGATGCCCCTCTTATGCCCAACGGGGCATTGTTTTATGTCCCACATCCTTGCCACATCACCCACATTCACTCTCTCGTAAAAGTGTAACACATAGTCTAAAGATAAAATATAACACATAGTCTAAAGATAATGTAACATTTATAAGATATATGTAAACTAGAAATTATACCTTAAAGCACTTTACATAGTTACGAAAAAAAAAGATCAGTATATTTATGATGGTAACTTTTACACAAATAATGTTGAGAATAATCATCTATGGGTCATAGGGAATTGGCACTTTCAGCGTAGACTTAGGAAATATCTATTGTATTGATGTAAGTAAATATCTAACACAAAATTGGTTGTTTAACAAAACAAACGTGACATGAGATGAGATGTTTAGTAGGAAGTATATGTGAATAAATAAATAAAGAAGACCGCTTTAAACTCACGGGCCACCTATGTAAAGGAACGGTAAGTATTGAGACCAAGTTGGTAGATTCGAGAAATTGTATGATAATACTACTACACATATGAGGTTCAAGCCACTTCCTTGTATGTGTATGGTGACTCATGACCAAAAACCTCTATAGTTTTACTACAAAATTTAATGCGTAACTTTTCGAACACACAAAATTTGTCGATGTGGTCCTCTATGATGATTTTTTTTCCTTGTACTAATCATTTTCTCAAAAATGTTGTTAAACTTCAAATCAAACATAACATAACGATAGTATAGACCTGAAAGATCCATGATTCATGTGATCATATCCCCTTGGGCCTTGGCATGACATGGAATATATGGATACAACAAACATACATGGCCACACATCCTATTTAGATTACATATTTATTATTTAATCATTTCATATAGTTTTAAAAGTAAAAATTGGAATATACATTCTATTCTTCGATACTAGTAACTAAATCAATCCTAGTATAGTAAATCATACAGTCAAAACTAGTATTTAATAAACACTATTTATATTCTCTTATGTTTTAAATGCAAGATGAAGATTTGCTCAAGGCACGTGTAGGTTGCCAATCAATTTTGCAACACTTAGTCCACCACCTGCTCCCTTTGTTGTTGTTACCCACTCAGTCCAGAGTCCTCTATCAAAGTGTTCTTTTTTCATTTCTGCAACATTTGCTCTATCAAAGTGTTCTTTAAACCATTATAATATTTTACAAAGAATCTAGAAAGAAAAAAAAATGAACTGGTCACATATGACATGGAGGATCATGTCAGAACCTCTTGGTTGCTACTCATGAATGCGCAAGATGAGAGACTAAGGGTTATGAGCATGAACAAACAAAAGTGAAGCCTCGTATCATCTCTTTCTTTAAAGACTCTTTTAGCCAAGAGCGAATGACGAGTTCTATTGCAAGATTTACGCCTCCTAATTTTACTTGGGGTAAAAAGATAGAACTCAAAATAAAGATAAATAGAAAACATGATCACCACTTAATAAAG
Source organism: Flaveria trinervia (assembly GCA_025506515.1). Classification (NCBI taxonomy): domain Eukaryota; kingdom Viridiplantae; phylum Streptophyta; class Magnoliopsida; order Asterales; family Asteraceae; genus Flaveria; species Flaveria trinervia. Next base: position 7,423,223 of record CM046448.1, read on the forward strand.
TTGTGTCAAGTATAGAAAAAAAACAAGTAAAACAAAAAGGAACATTGAATATGTGAGTGAGTGGAATGGCCTTATATAAAAAAGTTTTATAGCCGTTATCCAACGATCATTTTTCAAATTAACAAGCAATTACCGATAAAAAATGTCACGGAAAGTTTTATAGGTGTTACGTAACGGTCATATTTTTCAAAATTACCAACTATTACTAATAAAAAATATCAGACAAAGAGTTTTATAGCCGTTACGCAACGATCATTTTTTCAAATTTACAAAATACTGCAATTAAAAATGTCACATGAAGAATTTTATAACCGTTACAAAACAACTTTTTAATTTCAAAACTACTGCTACCAATCAAGATGTTACATAAATAAAACAAGGAGACTATTAAGTTGTAGTGGCTCAATTTTTTAAATTAAGAAATAACAATAACTAATGATAAAACCAAAAATTACCACTTCAAACTTTACTATGTTATTCAATTGAATTTTACTCGCTTAAAGTTAAACAATTAAAACAAAAGTAAACAAATAAAAACGAGCATAAAAAATAGAAAAGTAAAAAAAAAAGTTAACATAATCTCGGGTTAGCTTGCGGCTTCACTCAGTTGGGCGGCTGCCACAAGCCTCTCGAATAAGGCAATCGGTTTTGTCTCACATTATAGCTTAATAATTTTTTTTTTAATTTAACACATCTTTTATTCGATTTTAAATCCATTTTAAAACTCAAACAAAATAACTTGTGATTTTGAGGAGAGACGGTAAAGAAACGATTGAAACCCAGGCGCCCGGGGCGATCAATTGACCAAACTAGGATCTCGTTTTTTCTAGTCGTACAAAGCTCATATTTTATATATGAATTATTCATTTTATATATAAGGTATCTGTTTTTCTCTACTCGCTCATGACCCAAATTTTTTTAATGATTCTTGGGGACGGCTTTGAGTGATTTTAAATTCAAATAAGATGACATGAAATAAATTAACGATTTTAGTGTAACTTTAAGTATAAAATAAAACATTAAAACTTCAAAACGCACTCTCCCCTCGGTACATGAAAGTCAAAGCTGAAGCATGCACTTCAACAAAAAGTAAAAACAGCTCCTAATAAGTTAATAACGCCGAATGGCTCAGAGAAAATTACAAAAATAGTCCTCATGGTTTGAACATACTGTAAGTTTGTTTTTAGATTTTAAAAATTACAAATTTAGTCTAAATATTAGAAAGTTTGTTGCAAATTTAGTCCCACCATTAATATCCATTAGTTTTTAACGATCTAGTGACTAAATATGGAATATGATCAAACCATAGGGACTAATTGTGCAATTTGTTCAAAAAATTAAAAAAAGTTGTAAATCAAATAAAATTTAAAGAAATTAAAATCAAACATAAAAAATTCAAATAAACATTAATAATAAATTTCAATAATATTTTAAAATATAAAATAAAATTTATAAAGTCCAATCAAATTCAAAACTAAATAAGAAAAAACAAAACGTATGTAAAAATGGAAAGCAAAAAGTATTAAAAAATAAGTATGTAATTATAGTAAAAATAAATAAATAAAACTCAAATAAAAATTAAAAAATATAATTGAATAAATATTTATAAAATTTAAAATAAATATTGAATAAATCATATTAATATTAAAAAAATAAAAAAGTGGTTCGATTTTGTTTTTTATTTTTTTGGATTTATACGTTCATAAGGTTTTTGTATTCTTTGATTTAAAAATGACATATGAACTTTTAAATTTTAAGTTTTTAATTTCTATATGATTTTTTTTGTTTTCTTTTAATTTTTCAAAAAAATTACGCAATTGGTCCCTATGGTTTGACCATATTGCATGTTTAGTCACCATATTGTTAAAAACTAACGCACACTAATGGTGGGGACTAAATTTGCAACAAACTTTTAAATGTTTGGACTAAATTTGTAATTTTTAAAATTTAGGGACCAAACTTGCAATATGATCAAACCACAGAGATTATTTTTGCATTTTGCTCCTATAAATTATATAAAACTAATATTAAGCCCTCAATGTTGCAGCGGGGGAGGTAAGCCATCTCAAGTAGCACCAATGACACACTACCGCAGTGACCACCTACACCGAAAAATCTCATATTAAAAAAGAAATAAAAAACGAAAAAATATAACCGAACGAAAAGTAGACATAAATACGTTGAACCACGTCGAAACGTAAAACATATAAAACGATAAGTCTATCTAGGACCAGTTCGTTGCGACGGTGTCGTTGAATAGGAAAACAATGAGCTTAAAAGCGTTAAACCACACACGCATACTATGATATATTAACTCGCAAATTTTACAACAAAATGTAAAAAGGAAAATTTGTATAAATATAAAAAGTGTAGGAGACAAAAGTTGAAAGTAAAAAAATATTGGGATTAAATAATAAAATATGTAAAAGTATTTGGTTAAAATAAAAAAAATTAAAGATTATAAAAAGGAAGAAAAAAATAAAAAATGAGTATAACCTCACTATGTAAGGCCCCGTACCCCGAGACCTCACAGTTGATCAATCACAGCAGCTAAAACATTAAACATTATAATTATACAAGTTTAAGCAACAGAAATAATTTATCAAAAACCATTCATTTCATTTAAAACACTGTTGTTAAGCAATACATCATCATTTAACTATTTACAAAAGAATTGTTTTACTGCATTACAAAATAACAACAACATAGAATACGAATGGATATCAGTCTTTTCCTGCCGAGTAGCTTCACCCTCATGTCATCCTCAGCAATAATTACCTGCCAACTGAAAATGTATAAAAGTCAGCGTTGGTGAGTGAGTTCTAGTTTTATAAGTAATAAAATACTTTTTGTATGTTGTATATAAAAATAGTTTTTTCAGTAAAATACAACTCTTTACTGTATATGCGAGCACGCATTAACTATATGAACAGATAATATTCGTTCTCTTTACTGTATGTCTTGTCTGTTCTGTAAACTTTTATCTTTATCTTTCACTTTCTGTATGGACCAATGAGCAATACCCTAACTATATACGCGATGGAAAACGGGTGATGGGCCATCTATATCCCTCGAAAGGGTCAACTATATCCCTCGAAAGAGTCAACTGTATCCCTCGAAATGGTCAACTATATCCCTCGAAAGGGTCAACTGTATATTGTATACAAGGCCAACTCAATCACCCAGGACACGCTGCAAAGGTCCTGCTAATCTCAATTGATTGGCCTGTGTGCATAATAGGGTAGCTAACCCGTAGCATAGTTGAGCTAACGACAACATGATCGTGTATCTCCTGTAAGCTTGTAAGACTTGTTAACATTTTATTAATGTTCATCTTCTTTTCTTTATTGCTCTTTCTCTTTATTATTACGATATACTTTACGTTACGATAATAAACATACCATGTATAGTCATATACTATAAGTAATAATAATAATAGCAATAACAATATTAAGGAACAATCATAATCATGCATGAAACATCATCATAAATAAGCCCCGGTAAACTCTCGGTCAAACCCTAAAAGCACAAACTCCCGGAAAATTCTATAAAAATTTCTAAGTGCTTAGGCACTTTGACACTATTGGGGCGCATGAGCCCTGTTTGGACGTTTCATCACTATGTAGGCGCATCAGCCAACACTTATCATTTTATCACTTAGTCACAAGAACTATTCACGCGTATGGGCCCTATTCGTGCGTATGAACACTTACGCACATGGTGATTCGGACGCATGGACACTTAGGCACATGGGCCTTTTGGGCGCATGGGCACTATTAGGGCGCATGGCCCTACATTTAGTCGTCCGACTAACATTTCCAGACGCATGGACCACTGTTCAGGCGCATGGGATATACTTAAACATTTCTAAGGCAATCTTAGGCGCATGAGCTACTGTTCAGGCGCATGGATTACACTTAAATCCTTCTAAGGCAGTTTCAGGCACATGAGCCTTATCTAAGCGCATGGACCTTCTGTGTACCATGTTTCTAGTATGTTTTCAAACCCAATCATCAAACCCATCTGTTCTAAGCTTAACATGATTATTCTAAACATGAATAACCTATAAGCATTCAAGAATTAACATTCAACATGCATATTATATGCGGGTAAACATATATACATACCTAAAAGATCCATGATTTTGTCGGGAATATCTTGAGACAAAGACCAATTTTGAGATTGAACATTGTAAGACAACACTGTTCCAATAGATAACATCGATGAAGTGGATTAAGCTATTCATATCCAGTTGGCATATATGATGTGAAATATTTGGATACGTCACGCATTTATGGCCACTTGTTCTTCTGTGGTTACTTTTTATTATTTAATCATCTCACAATGTTATATGATTTCAAAAAGAGAATATTCATTCTTATTGTGGTTAACCGTTGAAGTCTCTCAAAATAACAAGTTGTGGATATTTCCGCAAGTTAATAGAGTTCTTATGATGCTAGTAGAATAATTTGTAGAAAGAAAAAAAAAAGAGATCAATTGAGTTGTAACTAAAGTTAATGATTGTTTCATTACAGTCACTTCAATAATTGTTTTCTTACAGAGTCACTAGAATTGTCATAACTAAAAAAACACAAATACATGACAAGCTAAGGGGGCCTAAGTCCTTGATCAATATTCTGGAGTACAAAGAAAATGAAAAGAAAGATTTTATGTGTTCGATCTTGAGATAAAGAGGAAAATAAAAGAAAAAGTTATAATTTCATTGTCATTCTCTTTTAATCTTTTAACTAAAACTAGATTTGAAGAAGAAAATAGTAAAATTGATGGTTATTTAAAAAACTTTCTTTTTCTTTTTTTTATTTCGGAGGAAAGCCAAGAAGAAAAAATATAAAATTCTTTCTTCTAATTTCTTTCACTTCTCATAAAAAAAGTTATGAACACAAATATTTTTATTTTCTACTTCCTTTCGCTTCTTCCTTAAAAAAATTTGTGAACACATCATAAAAGAATTGAGGACATGTAAGAAGATTAACAAAATAATAACATGATAGAAATAAATAACTTCCTTTAGTTTTTATTGTTTTTATTGAAGTTCTATCTATGTACACAGGCTAACCAGTTCACAATTCTTAACATAAATTTGTGATTTTTAATCAGAAGGTCACCTTATATGTATATAGGTAAAGATTAAAATACAAAAGCTTTTCTTAATTCATGTATAGTATTTTTGTACTTTTTAGAAAAGGTTTTCTAAAGTGATATGTGATTATATGTGTACTACGTAAATACATAATCATGTATGATTTCTAAGTAGCTATACCCAACTACGCTATTACGCATACCTACTACGTAATTACGTATGGATAACTATGTCGCTTGCCTAGAGTATACGTGTCACATGTTGGAGGCTCTTACCATTCACATCATATTGGATGACGATTTAAGATTGAGAAAAAGGAACGTTTGATTGGAAGAAATGTAATGAAATTGAAAAACTAGTATAATTTTCAAGTAATTATGTTTGAGTGGGTAATGAAATGTAAAACCGAACGAAATATTTCACATTAAATTTCTTTGGTTGTACATGGAATTTCAAAATCCCATCACCTAAAGATGAAATTTGAAATCCCACATATAACCAAGAGAATTTGAGGTGAAACATTTCTTTCGTTTTATATTTTATTACACACTCAAACGTAATTTTACTTGAAAATTATATTAGTTTTCTTAATTCCATTTCATTCAGTTTCTTCCAAACAAACGGTCTCTTATTAGGGTTTTAGTATCACAGCTAAATCAAGAAGGTTTTATTCTATAGTCATGGGTTCTTCTTCAATTGTGTTCTTAGGTAAATATGTATTGAACGTCAAAATCAATATTGACGGTTAGAATCTAGGGAAAGTAAAAAATATCTGTTTATCTCTAGTTACACATGTCACATTTAAATAGAAAATAGGTACCGTACTTTCTAGATACACTGACACAGGTGGAGACATGCAGAATCTTGTATTGGGCCTATCGGCCGGCAAAACAACGAAAGTGGGAAGACTTTGTCACCGACTACTTTCGTCAAATGTTTGATTTCTTTGTCCAATATATTTGTAAACCGATGTGATAATGATGGACATAATTGAATAAAGAGCTACTCTTTTATTTCAAGCTATTTTAGAGAACCTTTTTTAACTTACTATCCTACTAATATTAACTGATGATATTCATTTTTGTCAATGTAAAATAGTACATTTTTTAAAGGCTTTTGTCTTTTAAAGTGAAGGTTTTAGATTTAAAATCAGGGGCACGTTTAGTTTAAGTAGAAGTGGAGTAAATTTGGCATTCGAAAAAAATGATAGTAACTATATGTTTTTTTAATTTTATATATAAAAGAAAAGTTTCTAAAATTAGTTTAGTATAAATTAGAATCCATGATTATGTATAAAGTGCATATAAACATATGAAATTAATATTAACGTTGGTGACTAGTACAATTGTCATATTAATACCACAACTAATTTACATAAAAAAATTTATGAGTAGGGCTCGAACTTTCGAGTGAAAGTAATAGTCAAGAAAGATAAGGGCTAACAATCTCAAAAGCATAAAATATGAAGATGGTTGAAACCCAGTTTCTAAGATTTGTTGAAACTTAGGTTCGCAAGCCACTGTCTCTAGTTGTCTAACAAATATGATTTTTAATCAAAAACATGGAAATTACATTATCAACGAATATGACGTGATATCACTAGTTTATAAGTTTTTGACAATCACATGCCTCCTATTAATCTAGGGAGCGTTCGGTTGGAAGAATAGAATAAAATAAAATAAAATTAAGAAACTAGTATAATTTTCAAGTAAATTATGTCTGAGTGGGTAATAAAATATAAACCCAAGTGAATGTTTCACCTTAATTCCATTGGTTGTGGAATTTCATATTCCTTCTCTGAATGAAAGGATTTTGAAATCCCACAACCAAGAAAATTGAGACCAAGAGAATTGAGACCAAGAGAATTGAAGTAAAGCATTCCTTTAAGTTTTACATTTCATTACCCATTCAAACATAATTTTACTTGAAAACTATACAAGTTTCTCAATTTCATTATATTCTTCCAACCAAACGCTCCCCTAAAAAATACATAATCATTATGTTTAAGATTTCCTATAAAATATAAAAAGAGGACTTAAATATTTATATTTTACTTTTAATAATAACTATTTGACTTAAATCTTTTTTATAACATTTTTGGTTCTTTTAAAAAAAATAAGTTTCCTTTAGTACTTTTTTTAATGTATTGATTTCGTATGTTGATTAGGTTTATATGAGAAAAAAGGTCAATGTATATTAGGTAGGTGGATTGACACGTCGGATTTGGATAAGGTTGCCACGAATAAGTTGTGTGACGTGGCATTTCACTTTTTGTTTTAAATAATGCAAAAGTTCAAGGTTCGATTGTAGCATCATTGAAATAATCAATTGTTAATTACTTGAATTATATTTTAACATTCACCTATTTTATAGTAATATAACATCACAAAGATGCCATTCCACTTTATTCCACAAAAATTTTTGGTTACTTGCAAACAAAAACTATATTATTTCTAATTTGTCAAATTTAGTATATTAGGCTTGGTCACCGATAATTCATGATTTTAGCCAATTATGGAGAGTTATCAACGTTAGTTAACGTTTTCTATAATCAAGTAAGAACAACGGGTCCTTCTGCAAAACGGCTTCTAAATATGTATTGATAGCAATTTTAGAGATCGTTTAACATTTAGATTCAATCAAGTTTTAATATCAATTGAAAGTACGATAATCCAAACATGACTAAAGTTAGAGAATATTTACAACACAAAATTTGAAGGTTAACATAACTTGGAATCGTATTGTAAATGGAGGTTGAATTCATAGTTCTCAATAAACTTTATCAAAAGAATAATTCTTCATCTTAATTGATTTCGAGACTTGAAATGGAACATAAATTTTAATGACAATAGAGTTGTGACATTTAAAGAGTACTCATGTTCTCATAAAGAGCGTTGAGTGATTGTTGAAAAAATTCAATAGATGATCTACAATCACCTCCGGTCATATTTGTAACTCTAAGAAAGCTCCACTTCTTGTTTAAATATTAGTACCAATTAGTCGATACAATTAATTATGATGTTAAGACAAGTAATTTTAGTATAGTTTGGGTGTCACTTCTGATAATCTATCAACAAGTATTTTTACAAACATCAATTTGTGTAAAAACATATAAATATGTTCTTCAATATATACTTTTAGAAAAAGATCTAACAATTAAATCGAATAGGAGTGATTCCAATTCAACTCCCTTATAATTTAGTATCGTTAATCTTACTAGAAAATGTCATGTGAATTTATAAAGACGTTCATTAATTTATCATAGTAAAAAGTTAAAATAACCTATAAGAATTATATAAAAAAAATTAAACTTTGGTTGGATAGGAAAGAGTTTTGGAATTTTGGAAATTAGTGGGCAGTCAATTAGTGGAGTACTTTTTTCCAATTTAGAGTGAGTGATGGGACCGATTTCTTTTAATAACATAAAATCTTAAAACTTTGATTTCATTCCAACTCAGCATGTCTATAATCTTATCCACAACTCTAATTTTATTTAAGTAAAATATAAAAACAATGTAAAATAGATTGTAAAATTTTGAGCCATTCAGTAACATGAAATTTAGTAAGAGCTTTGTAAGGTATGCTGATCGCTTTTCAGTAACATGAAATTGGGTACGAGCTTTGGATCTGGTTTACTAGAGTATCTGGAAATTCACTCTATTCTTATCAATTATAATTGATAGTTTAACTTGGTCTTTTACGGACCATTATGGAAAATGATAACGGTCCGATATAACTCTGTCTTACTTCTTCCAAATAGAACGCGGTTTGCCAACCCTACACAGATTTTCTATGCGCCACATGTGAGAAACAATTTTTGCAAGCCTCCCGATTCACATCTTCCTCCCTATTGCCATTAAGCTGGTCGGGGACGGCTTGTTGTTCACAAAAGTTGCTCCATTTTTGTGTATCATGGTCGCAATCCCTATATTTTGTATATATGTGATCAAGAATTCGTTCCTCGTTTTTCATTAGATTGTGCGAATAAGAGGTAACCTAAAATTTTACTTGGTTTAAAATCACACACACATAAATATATATATATATATATATATATATATATATATATATATATATAATTTTAGTTAAGTTTGGTTTGAATATGTATAATATTTAGAAATTTCTAAAGTTATATACATTTGTACACACATCATATTTAAAAAGATTATGGTATCTAGGCGTAATGACATTAATGTTTATTCTCATTAAATGAGTACAAATTTGAGTATCATAAAATGAGCAATAGGTGAATATTAAGTAAAGATTTACAGGGCATGTATCCACAATTAAAATATACAAAGTTCTCTTGATTAACTAATATATCAATTAGAAATATGTTTAAGATGACAAATACAATTAAGTTGGGTTGTAACCCATAGAGACTGAGGCAAGTTTATGCCTAACTAAATGGCATGTGTATGCTCTTCAATAGCATAGTGTACTCGAATGTTAGGCCAAGGGATTTTTTGTGTGATTATAGACACTTAAAATGGAGACCACCATGTAACACCTTCATGGTTAAGGAGACATCTATTTATTTGTAACGACTTAATATATAGTAATTAAGATAAATAACTTATTAAGAAAATAATAAATAAATAACTGACTACTCAAATCTTGATAGTATATTAATGAAACAATAATTTGGTACAATGGCATCATGTGCTTTTGCACAAACTATTACATCTTAATAATTTACAAATGCCTAAAAAATGGCCACAATCTCCAAAATTTTATACAAGAAATAAAGCAACAAAGAATGACCTTTACAAAAGAGCTACCTAATAAACTCTTCTGGCCTCCCATGTTTTTTATACTCTTACCTTTTAACAACAATATTCATACCAATTTTAAACATCCAGCGTTTCATGCTGCACTTTTTACCGTTTGATCAACGATAAATTCTGCATTTTTCATACTCCAAGCATTCATTTGAGAGATCTTGACACTTTGAGTCCCATTGTTAAATACGAAAAGATGAGCGTCTTCATAGTTAAGAAAATCGGGGTACATCCGACTTGTGATGCATGTCTTTCCCCCTGCTCCGAAACTTTCGATAATAGAGTGGTCTATCTGGAATAGGTAATAATTCAAAGGGCATTAATGAAACCGTAAACCCAAAAATGTAGAAAAATACTAAAGAAATCCAATTATATGTACTATGTATTTTGGGTATTTAGATAACATTTACGCACCAAGTTTCTGAGTGAGATCTCATTGTATCGAGGATCTATGTCAACAAACGCGCCAAAGCTTGTTGTGTCCATGTTACTTCTGATAGTAGACCTTTTAATCAAAAACAACAAAAATTATATGTAATTAAGAATCAGCAATCATAGTTTAACACATAATTTACTCCATCAACAAACAAAAATACCACTAACCTGCTAAGATCGCTACACATTAGCACAGAGTATCGTCCAAGTTGGTTTTGAAAAACCCTAAAGAAGATCGCGGTTTGTTCTTGCAAGTCTTTAGATGCCATAGCCAACACACCAAAAGGCCCGAACACGCCCTTGCTTGATGCTCCCCTTTCGGTGCAAAGTGTTTGTGGATCAACCGAACTCGTATCCAAATACTCTGCCTCTTTCAAGTTCTCCAATTTGAACGAAACTGTAACATCCGCCTAATAACAAAATTTTAAAAATAAAAACTTAGCAAGAGACAGTCCAACCAATAATACAAAACGTACAACTTCTAATGCACAAGGACGTACAACTTCCAATGCACAAGGTACTAACCTGAGAAGCAGTAATCCCCTTGATTTCAAGAACAGAACCAGATTTAAGCTTCTTGTTTTGAAGCTTAACTTCATTTTCACGAAGTGATTCTATCTCATCCACTGGCCATTGGATCAACTGCTTCCCACTTCTATCAATCCATAGAGCCCTCGGAAATGACTAAAAAATAAAAATTATAATAAATATATAAACACAAATAAACAACAAAGTTTTATGTGTCACTTTAAGGCTAAACGTACCCCGCATGTCAAACACATACCTTACTAAAAAAAATTTAGTAAAAATAACATGATGGGTACGTTTAGCCCAACTCATTAGAAATTTACCTGAAGCCCGGCCCATCCTTTTTCAATATCATCTTCTTGCGAGTCGGTTTCTGGGACCCACGCCCACAACACTCTCCTATTCTTTGCATCATCAAAAAACGACTTTGACGCATAAAACTGTCCATAATCATACCTCAAATCCAATGTGCTCCCGCTCAATTTCAACCCATTCTGGGGCAAAAAGTTCTCACGATCGGGGCTGTAAGTCCCGATCGTGTACCAATCATGCCCCTCAAACCCCGCCTTCATCACATGCATCACACTCCCACTATACACGGAAGTATCCAACCCGTTCGTACTATTCAACGGCACAGGAAAAAAGTCTGGGCATTCCCAAGTACCAGTGTCGTCAGCGGATGCCAACGGCTGTTCGTACCTCGTCCACTTCATAAAATCCGTACTTTGGTACAAAAACGCCATGCCGTTATTGTCACGGTCACCGCCGACAACGATCCGCCACACGCCGTCGGGGCCCCGCCAGGCGGTGCTCGGGTCACGGAAACAGTCGTCTTTGACGCCGTCGGGTGGGGTTATGATCGGGTTGCCGGAGTATTTGACCCATTGGCGGAGAAACGGGTCGGATAGGTTTTTTGGCCATGCGAGATCTTGTACTTGACGGGATTTGGAGTCGCTGCCGGTGTAAAGCATCGCCGGAATGTTGCCGGGTAGGATGGTGGCGGATCCGGACCAGCAGCTGTTGATGTCGGGTTCGTGGGTCGGGTAAATTGCCGGGTCGAGGTGGATCCAGTTGACCAGGTCATGGGAGACTGCGTGGCCCCACACGATTGTGCCGAAAGTGGGTGCGTCTGGGTTGTGTTGATAGAAGAAATGATAGACTCCTTTGTATAACATTGGTCCTGCATACACCATGATAATATTATATCACTATACGATTTTAGCAAGAAGTTTTTTATTTCAGAAGTTTTACGTTGTTTGATAGTTTTTTAGTGATTTATTATGAAATTACATTTAAATCGATCAAGGATATAATGTGTTTGGTTTAGTTAAAAGTTACATTTTAATGATTTATGTAGTTTTTTAATATGTATGCTTCAAAAACATATTAAATTAATCAGATTTATTTTTTATTCAGTTAGATCACTCGAGAAGCAACCCATATTTTTTGGTTGAAAATTGCTTGATGCGTGTTTTTATTATTGTTGTTGTTTTATAGTTTTAATGAAAGTTGAAAGAATTAAAAAGAAAAGAAAAGGCTAAAAAAGGAAAAAAGTAAACAAGAATAATAAAATTATTAACCATCGAGATCAAAGGTGAGAGTGGGCGGTGGGGATGCGTTTTTTTCCACCAAGTTTGCGTATTTGGTTGGTGGGATACTTTTCTTCCAAACCACCCTATCCATTCAAACTTGATGAAAAACATGTTTCTTTCTATATTAATTTAACTTTTTTTATTTCTAATTAATAGTTTACTTTTTACATCATCATCTAAATTTATATTATATTAATGTTCATGGTTAGATGCCTTTTGGTATTTTCTAATTAATAATCTAAGTTATTTTGATAATTATTCAAGATGTTTTATCTACATTTAAATTTAACTCACTTTTTACGTGTTTTAACCACTAAATCATCTTGTATTGTCATGTTAATTAATTATCTTAGTAAGTTAGCATAATCTTTCTTGTATCGTATGGTGAAGTTTATTATGCCGATTAAAAATTACTTCTTTTACAAGAAATAAAAATTGTCAGTTTCTTTAAAACCAAGCAACCGGATCTAACTTAAAAAAGAATAAATACAAGTATACAAATTATAATATATAAACTCACCATTGGGATCTGCGAAATTCCATCCAACCACCGTTTATATCCATTTCGTAACCATTCCACGCAACCCAAAATAGAAAAAGAAATTAGCTACAACAATAAATAAATTAAATAACAAAGTAACAAACTATAAGAACAAACAATAATATATCTAGTTATATACCATTCATCCAATTGCTTGGTGGTTGAAAGTGATAGCCAGTTCGATACGGTTGTTCGATCTTTTGTGACGGGAGCAATATCCGTCTACCAGACTTCGACCAGTGGCATTACTGGTGGGAGTCTGGTATGCGAAAACAAGAAAACATAATGCGAAAAGAGAGAGAAGAGGTTTGTTTGTGATGAGCATTTCGGTGAGTTTAAGGTTGTCTAGGAGAAAGAGGTGGTTGAGTGAAAATGAAAATGGTCCATTTGGTTGCTTTTATAGACTTTTAGTTAAATAGTAATTGCCGAACTATTTTCATTTAACACCCCTGAACTTTGGTTGCTTTTTGGTAACCGCCCTGGCCCACCCTTCACTTTGGAATATATTTATATGTGCCACCTCAAATATGAATTTTATATTTGATTGTCTCTATAGAAGCCGTGGTATAGGACTTTGAATATTGAATTTTTAATCTATTAGAGTTAAAACATGTAAGTTAGGTTGAAAGGTACAATTTATAAACTAACTCGTGATTATGTATGTTTACTGAACTATCAACGGCTTTGTTAAATAGTTAAACTAATTTGGTAATTTTAACTTTAACTTTTCTCCGGAAATTAACTAGCATTATTTGTTTAGAAACAACTAAATGGTAATAATTTTTATTTTATTTTATCCATAATGACAGTTTTTATAATGGTTAATTTATCAATATACAACATGTCTCTTTTGATAAATAAAATGTATCAGTTTTATGTTACTGAAAAAAAAAGTTATTAATTTATATTGCAAAACCACGCTTATTAATATTGGTAAAAAGAATTTTTTTTTCAAACAGAAAAATGAGTTTCTTCTAACTTTAGACGTATATAAATAAAACTATTTATTGTTAATATACGTTATTATTACATTTGCATTTTACATTGTGATAACATCACAACGAACTAAACTTCGTATAGAATGTAATTATATGATAAATTAGATATCATTACTGAAAGTTGGTCCTTTTATCGATAAAATACCAAAATTGATTGTTTTAGTCAAATTTAAGTTGAGTCAAAATGCTACGGGAAACACTACAATTTATTAAAGTTGAATGTTTCATTTAAAATACACTCAATGTCCATAAAAAGAACACTAGTTTTCTAGAGCTTTCTTTTTATATTTCTTTAAAAAATCCTTAGAATTCTTTGATCATGTCCTTCTCTTTTTCTCCATAAAATCAAATCAAAAGGAGCTATTTAGAGTTGGTGTTCTTTTATGCATTTTTCGACCAAGACACACATTCGTATTTATAGTTAGAAAAATCTTTATCTCCATATAAAATCAAATCTTTGAATCTATTTCAACTAAACCTCCAACTCTAGTGGATTTTGATGTTTCAACTAGCATTCTGACTAACATATTCAATTTAAGCATTAATATATCATTCATCTTATTTATGTTTTGGACATCTTTCGACATTCCACTAATAAATGAGCTTTTTATACTTAAATTACTAAAACAACCAACAAAAATTTAAAAACAATTAACATGCTTTTGTCAAAAGACAAAAGTAGTAATGTTGGAAAGTGTTAAGGGACAACAACAAGGTGCAAAATGCAATATTGGTTTTGTTATGGGGTGAAATTGGTCTTTTCTTGGAACAACAGTGGGTAAAAGCTAATTACAAGATCATATTTTCCAGCAATGCAACACAAATTATAAGATAAGATATATTTGTAGATTAACAAATGAGATAAGATATAATGAATCCCAAAAGACACAACGGTCTCGATGCATATAGAATAAATCAGATCATATATTATTTTGTTGGGTAGCGAATACAAACATCATCCAAGTTCATGAATCATGATTCTCCTTCTAAGTGATCAAACATTTACAAAGGAGTTATCCACAAATAGCTAAAGATTAAAAATTAATATGTTTTAATTCTCATTTACAAAAAATATATGCACGGATTCTATATGGTTTTTAAATATTTTCCAAACAGAGGAAGAAATAAGATTGGGACTTTTTGTACATTGAATTTTATTAAAACTAATACGATACTTTAATAATTATAAAATTATCAATATTACCATTAATGCTCAATGAAATAACGATATTTTCTAAATATACAACAATTAGAAACTTCGTTTTGATAACAAACAAAGATAATGCGTTACACAAGCTCACATCGTATTCACATTCACATATCTAATTCATACTCATGAGGGTTGATGCTATTTGTGTTCTACCTATTTTCATACTCTTTAGATTTCGTAT
This sequence comes from Flaveria trinervia, assembly GCA_025506515.1. Lineage (NCBI taxonomy): Eukaryota > Viridiplantae > Streptophyta > Magnoliopsida > Asterales > Asteraceae > Flaveria > Flaveria trinervia. The sequence continues at coordinate 7,438,590 of CM046448.1, forward strand.
GATTTCAACATTTCCATAATCCTTGTTCAAGTAAACAAGAAGTGATAAATATACATGTCAAGAAATTTGTATATGCCATCTTTTGTATCTCCACCATTGTACATGGATTATCAATATAAAACTTATATATGTCATTTAACAGATAATTTGGTACTGCAATATATAATTAGGGATCTCAAAATATTAGTTATATTCATCTAGAAAAAAGATAATGATTACCATGATCATATCAACGACTATCAGAATGACTTTGAGCACCTGACAAAAAAGTTACATGCCACTTATTACACTGAATAAGTGACATTGATTTGATGATGTTATATCATCTTAGATAAGCGTTCAAGAAAGATTCAAGAGAAGATCAACGGCTTGAACCATAGAAGACTTGTAATTTTGTAGTGACCTTTGTTACGGATGCTACATTTTTCTCATATTTCATGTCTAAAACATTTCGAGTGCAAGAGAGTGTTCCAGGGTGCACTACTAGGTGTGGAGTCAGCAAACGATGATTTTTGGACCGTTAATTCAATTGTTATAACATTTATAGTTTATAATCCTATATTAATAATAAGATTTGTGAACTTTTTTGTTTACAATTTCACAAGACATATATACGTGATTGGGATACGGATATGATATGCGGATGTTACAATATCTAAAATAACAAATTTTATTACACAGGGGATGCTAAACTATAAAAACGATGGCTTGCTTCTTTGTGTTATGTTTCTGTTCAAGCTCAATCTTTAGAAACTTGTCGAGTAGGTCTTATTAATCCATATTACGATAGTTTTGCTTGTCACAAACGGCTTTTAAAGTTGTAGGTACCTACCCAAAAGATTATGATGACACCCGCTATATAATATATATACAAATCATATAAGGCAGCCATCAGACATAATATGACAAACATGACACCTATATTCATACATAGCGTCCATGAGGCGTCCGAATAAATAACATAAGCCATATATATATATATATATATATACATATGTCTATGTGTATGTTTCCTGTAGCTAGATGTATATATGTTTATATATATAGAGGGTTGTAGTGACGTGAAGTATTTAACTTTGGTTTCTAAATAATATTATTTATAAATAAATGAGGTGATAAGGCAAGGTTGGCAAGAAGAAGAGTTGAAGGTCAATGTATGTATGTCGGATATATGGATATCTCACTTTCAATAGTAGTTATGAATTTTGGTAAGAATGTTTAGTAGTAAAATAATTAATTATAGTTAAGTATAGGAGTTTTACAAGGAACAAACTCGATCATGAAGACTTTTACATGATTAATTAACAAACTTAGACGCCTTCAATTCTTGACGGAGGTGGTTTATCGATCAAACCACTATTAATGTCGCCTGTTAATTTAATTACGTGTACCACTTATGAAATTTAATAATTTTATATCTGTCAAAACATAAGGTTGTCACGCGTACACGATACATATCACCATAATTATCTACAACTTAATCTAAACTGTTATAGTATATATTAATTATTATATCAAGTGTTTTATAGTTTGTGTGTCTGCAAGAGGCTGTGAAAGTGGAAGTGGGGTATGGGAAGAGTTTATGGTGAACAAGTAACTCTTTAGCGTAGTTCGGTTTTTTCTTAGAAGTTTTGTAAGTGTAAATTAAAGAAAATTTCCAAGCTGTGGTGCGTTTTTATTATTTACTTTTAAAAAAATTGGTTTCCGTGAGCAAGAATATGTTAAGTTAGACGGATTCAATGAAAGTATTAAATTAAATAGCTAGGTAGAACCAGAAAATATGAATCAAATCTTATTGTCTTTGATATAATTAAAATATTATACAACTAGAACGAAAATTTAATTATATGTTAAAACAGCTTTCTAAAACTGAATTTGATGAACTTCTAAAATGGTAATAAACGAAATAAATGAGTTGAATATTTTCGGTTACAATAATAAAACAAAAAGAAAATACCGTGTGATCCAACAAATCATAACAAATATTAGGCATCGTTGGTTTCATAGAATTCTCAAGATTTAAAATTTGAATTGAAAATTTTTCCATCTAAAATTATATTTGATTGATCAACGAATGAAATTATAATTGATTTTTTTTTCATTCATTGAAATTCATATTTTTTTCATTTATGCATGGAATGTTTAACAATCCAATTAAATGTTCAAAATAAAAATTTCAATTACACTCAAAATTGATCAACGAAACACGTTATCCATTTTAACAAGATTCTAATTTCAATTTCAATTATAATTCTAACTTCTTTGCAAAACATTCTGCTAATCAAATGGCCCCTTAGATTATTGAATATGTAAATTTATGCTTTGAAAGTTTTTTACTAATTAGATCCTTTCCGGCTATAAAGTCATTTTCAGTATATAGAATTTGAAAACATAGAATTGAAAGTTTTATCAAAAAAATTAAAATTGAAAGTTATAATAAGAAAGTTTTTAAGTGTGATACTTTTTGAAAGATTGTTTTTGAAATAATAATTTTATTTTATTTATTATAAGAAAGATTTCAATTATATCTTATCTTTCTACTCTAATAAAAAGATATATATAAAATGACACATGTCAACACCATATTCATTCTCATTAAATTTTTCTCGTTTCTCTATTCTATTTAATAATCATATTAATTTTTTGATTAAACTAGTTTTTTTTAATAAATTAAGAAATAGATCTTTTTTAATAATGTTATTTATATGGAAACATTTTTTTTCATAAAATTAGAAAAAAACTAGAACATCAAACTTATTTAAAAATACAAAATTTTTAATGACTGGTGTTTTTAAAAAGTAACTTTTTTATTAAAAAACTAAAATCAAGAGTTATAATAAGAAAGTTTTTAAGTATGACATTTTAAAAAATTTTGAAATAATAAATTTATTTTATTTATTATAAGAGATTTCAATCATATATTATCTATCTTCTCTAACCTACTCTAATAAAAAGATATCTAGGATGACACATGTCAACACCATATTCATTTTTATTAATTTTCCTTTGTTTATTTCTCTTATTTAATAATCGTATTAATTACTAATAATATTATTTTATTTTATTTATTTTGATTAAATTAGTTTTTTAATAAACTAATAAATAGATCTTTTTTAATAATGTTATTTCTAAGGAAATAATGTTTCATAAAATTAGAAAAAAATTTAGAACATCAAACTTATTTAAAAATACAAAATATTTAATAATTGGTGTTTTTAAAAAGTAAATTTCTTATTATAAAAAATTTAAAATAAAGAGTTATCATGAGAAAGTTTTTAAGTATGCTTTTTTTAAAAATTGTTTTTGAAATAATAATGTTATTTTATTTATTATAAGAAAGATTTGAATTATATCTTATATTAGAATATTGATTTATATTTAACAAAAAAAATTATTTAATATTTTTATTCAACTTACGGGTTTACTAAAATTAATATCGTATATTTAGGGAAGAGTTGGGCCATTAGCAGACTCACCATCTTTTAAACCTCCTGCTCCATCAAAAGAAAAAAGCACATCTCCGACAATGAAATTTAACCACACTTTCTTTTTTCTACAATTCAAATACATTTACATTTCCTTGCACTTTTAACGTGATATAACCACACTTTCTTTTTTCACAATTAAAACGTTTTATTATATTTGTATTTTATTATAAAGTATATGATTAACTATATAATATGAATGACAAACGATTTCATTTAATTAAAGAAAATTTTGTTCGAGTATATAAAATTATATGTGAATATAAATGTATATTCTATATTTAAACAAGAATATACACTCATTAAATATCTCATTTTCTTTAAAAAATAAGTTAATAATACCAAACATATTGGAAAATAAGTTTACTTTAATAAAAATTACTTTTATCATTTAAGATCTAGAACCACGGTAGATCAAGATTTAGAAAAGTAAGCGAATTTGAAAGTTGAAACGACTTGAGGTTAAAATTTTGACATGTCAAATAATAAAATTGCATGTTTAGATGATGGGAAACATTGGCAAAGTCAAAATTAGTCGAACCCAAGATTTCCAAGTTTGACCGTAGTGTCAATATTTTACCAAACGCCAACCTATATATTTTTAGACAAAATTTATAAAAGGTTTATAAACCGCTAACTGTATTCACACAAATGGGCATATAGTTTAGTTATTCAAACATACTATCTTGACATGAAATGTTGTTTCAAAACCAGATTCAAAGTATATGTACCCAAATTGGTTATAAACATGTGGATCAGAGAGAACATGTTAAATCGGATTCAAAGTAAATGTTGTATCGAATCCAGATTCTGTATGGTCGTGTACCTAGCTAATTTTTCGTATATAAAAGACTAAATGGATGTCTATGTAAGGGTTGAAGCCCAACGGGTTACGTCTTCTATACAAAATTATAGGGGACGGTTAGTATATAAAGTGTTATTTTGTGCAAAGCGTATGAAGTTTGGAGGTGGAATTCTCACGCAACATGTAGTAATCATTACACTCGTGTGATATTGTCACTAGAGATAGAATTATCACGCAAGAATACCTTGCGTAATAAGTCCACCTTTGCATGATAATTCCAACTTTGCATAATTATTTTTTACACCTGTGTTATAAATCCACCCATAATATTTATAATTACGTGATAATCTTGTACGCTTCATACTAAAAAACACTTTGTAGTATAACATATCTGAAAATTATAAATTATAAATGATATATAAAAAGAAAACATACAAGCCCAGAATAAATCACTTTGTGGTTAGGGTTGAAGCCCAACAGGCTTGTTAGTAGGCTCGGTCAGTCCAATATTTCTAATCAACTATGGTAATTAGAACTAAAAGACCCACAAAAAAGAGTCCAATTTTTAATACTTCCGATTCCGACTAGAACTGAAGGCTTTTTATGTTTATACATATATAATAATATAATAATAATTCGGAGATAACGGATGCTTCACCATCAAACAAGTGTTGGGGAATATTATATTTTATATTTATTGTTAGGAGTTCACCATCAAACTAGAACTGAAGGATTTTATGTTTATACATATACTAGGTTATAACCCGTGTAATACACGGATTGTTAAGATTTAAAGCTATATTTTTCGTGATAGAGATTTTCTTTTTACATTTTTATGAAATATTATATAATTTTTAACATATATTTATTTTAAAATATAAAATATTTTATTTAAATAATTGTAGAAACATTTAATATTATGAGAGAGAAAAAACAAAATATTAAAGAAATTCTTTTAATTAATATGAGAGAGAGGTGGGAAAAAATTATTAAGAAGGCATGAGAAAATGACACGTGTCATTTAATATTATATTTATTAATATAGGGATAATACAACTTGTTCGTTTATATACAACTTTAATTACGCAAAGAATGAAAAAGAAAAACAAGACAAAATGCAAACAAGCAGATATGTTGGAATATGATATAGTATATCTTATTCTATTATGTCACTACTGATGGATTTAAATAATTAATTTCTCAAACATACAAAATCATATATTTATCCGATACATAATGTACAATGCTCTTTAAGCATGTAATTTTGATCAAAGCCCGTTTTGACCCTCTTATTATTGTCATTTGATACTTCTACTAAAACAGCATGTTTCATACCTAACTCATTTGTCTGATCATGTTTTGACCGGAACAAAACTAGTATCCTTTTAAAAAATGGCAAGTTTTTTATATCTGAGTTGACCTGTTACCTACCTGACCCGTAGCCAGAACCAAAACACTTTGGTTAAGAACCACATTTGATACGGAACAGATTATCATTAGCTATTACATAAATTCAACTATAGCTCTATAGGTCATATCTGTACAGATCCAAATTTTACAGGCCTGGTCTGAAAATAGTACACCACAAATTCATGCAAAATGTAAATGATGCTCTGCTAAAATATCACTTCCATCTAAAAATTCCTAAAATCAAAAGAATATTAAATTTACAAAACTACAATTTTTGGGAATCCTTGCTTCAAAACATTGGAGATCAAGTACTCTATTTTTTATGTTTGAACTTTGAACCTTCAACTTCATAACAATTTCCTAACATTTTGTCAAGCTGATGCAGGATCTTTGGGTTGGACATTCTGTTCAAGAGCTTCCGAAAGATTCAACACAATCTCAGCAAATGCTGCAATGCCACAACCACCGAAGGGCATCAGTCACAAACTAATCAACATATGATTAATTAGCTATTTAAAAGACATTTAAATCTGTTTCAACTGTTTGAGATAAAACACAACCAAACTGATCCATTAATAACTAAAATCTCTGATTATCTACATAATATATGAGAGAGAATATAAACTTCTGGCAAACTCAAGGTGCGTAATGCAGCTTCTGCGTAGAATAACGCATGGGACCCGCATTGTTTCCAAACACTACTTTTCCCTTTTTACCCTTGGTTGGGGACTTTTTTGAATGGCTCATTGGCCATGCCACTACACTTATACCAGTTGGAAGTACAGACAACAGATCTGCATATCTAAGACTCACTGTTACCTTGCTGCAAGAATTAGCGACATTAGTTACACTAATATTAATCATGTTTAGGTAATATATAAATGAATAACAAGAAAATACCAACCAATCAAAATCTTCTATGAAGAATTCAATCATATGATATGGAAGACTATGATATAGTTCACCAATTTGGTTACCATATAAGTCTTTAATGAGACGAACCTGTAACATGTAGAAAACAACATTATAAAGGGTATCTTGGTCATACAAATATTTAGATACTTGCTAAATAAAAACACATACCTGCTCCCGTCTATCAACATATGCTTGCAACAGGTCTCCTATGTGATCAATGAATTTCTGAAATAAAGCACAATAATTAAACAGAATCATACAAACAACATGAACTGAGGAATGCTATTAGAATTACCATTGCATTAGAAGATAAAAGATCGTTTTCTGCTTCACGTAATGGCAAAAAGAACGGAACAGTGTGTTCAAGAACAGTCATCTTTTCAAGAAATGACTTGCTTTCAAGAACACAATGATATTGTTCACGTGGCTCACCTAAAACCTCATAAAATTTAAAAATAAACATATTGTGCTACATAAATTTGCAACATAAGAACGGAATTGGACAATTTACCAGCAAAATATGTATCATATTGTATGCCAATGCGTGCTCCTTCCAAACAACAAATTATCTGCTTATAAGAAATGTTGATGTTATCATATAGGGAAAAACTATGTAATTAAACTAAAGTCAAAGAATTAAGAACATAATGATAGCTTGGTTCCACATTACAGAAAGAAATAGAAAATAAAAGATACCTTGGTTCCAACTTTATATGTAATTTTGTCATGAAATTCAGGCATTGGAGGCATGCTTGAATCCACAGGAGACATCATCGCCTTTCTCTCAGCCTCCATATGAACCTGATATAAAAATAAAAACATTGTAAGGGAGCTAAACATAACAGACATGCAAATCTTCACAAAGTATAGAGTTTAAAAGCTTTTTCTGTTGTTCTTATAAAAATCAATATCTAAAGAAAATGAATAACAAAAAGAAATCACACCCGCTCCCTTATAGTTGCTAACAACCCATCATTCCAATGCTCGCTGTCTAAACAAACCTCTGAGAATAAAGGAAATAATATTAGAATAACCTAATTTGTGACAACAAAACAAAAATGTACCTACCTTGTGTTTGAGAAGCACGTGCAGCTTCAAATTCCCTTTGTAGACGCTCGAAAATCATTTTATCGGAGTCCCTAATAATTTTTATTAGAAAAAACATACACTAACACTATGGTGTGACAATGAAACAAAAATACATGTCGCTTAAAGTACAAATATAATTTGATGTTCCACAAGATCAAATAATATTTCAATAAAGGTGTAAAGTTGGAAGTAAAGATTAAATATTATATGCTAGAAAACTAAAATTCAGTACTTCTGAAAATTAATACCTAGAAAGACGCTCAGTTAGTTCCCCATGCCTTTTAAGAACACTTGCAACTGCCAAAACAAAACAACTGTAATTCTTGAAGTCAAATAGTAACTTGATCCAAACAGAAAAGTATAAGATGTACATCTGGCCCTTGTGGTCTCTAAATGTGTATCATCTTCCTGCATAAAATCCTGTTGTACAACCAAAAATATAACCAGAGGTTAGAACAACTATATTTTCAAATGCATCAAGTGAATAAAATCTAATGCATCATAAGTAGTCATGCTAGAACAAGTTAAGGAAAAATTTTGTTTTACAGTCTGTTAATTCAGTAGCTCAATAAACATTATGAGATCAATAAAAACACTTTAATCATGAAACATATGATGCAAGATTGATACCGTATATCACCAACAAATAACATAATAGACAAATGCTAAAAGAATGCAAATAGTTACCACTTCTCCCATTTTATGGTGAATCCTCACTTAAAACTTACTGCAAGCAAACAAAAAAAATTAGATAACAAGCAAAACTGACAAGATACGTAAGGGTTCAACTTTAAAGAACAGTTAAAAATAGTAGAAACAGCCTGCAACTCCTACTGCAGTCTAGATCTAATACTTTATAACCCCAATACTGATACTGAGCCACTGAGGTCACCAAAAACACATAATACAAACACACACATGGGTGTGTTTGTGTCTGTGTGTATAATTCAGCCTAACCTAATCAAATATTTAATTGGATATTCTTAGACAGAAAATTGGATGCACACCCACCCAGTCACAAATTAAGAGACTTCAACCCAAAACCAAAGGGCCGGAAATATTTAATTGGCACAAATGGGGTGAAGGCTCAAGGTTTATTTTGATATATAGGTTGATACTAACATTTCATATGTTACCTCATGATTACAATATAAAGAAGAACAAACAGTTGGATACAATAGATGGATTACATGTTGTGTGTGTAGCATAGAATGATGACTCCAGTAACTCAAAGTAACCTTGAGGTTGGAAGTTAACGACTTGTATTGGGTAGTTGCGTACGCAAGTTCTAAAATGTAAGGTTGTGCTGATATAAACCAACAGATACATAGTAATCAAAGGCGAGCCAAGCACTCTGGTGAAACAAAAACAGCTTGCATCTATCAAGGCTCACAAGCGAACATTCCAGCCAAAACTAGTCTGAAACATCCAAAACTGGTTGGAAACATCTAAAATAGCTTGGAACATGTCTAAACTAGCTTAAAACATGTCTAAAACCCCTAAAAATGTCATGCGTAAACCATGTGTCTTGCTTAAAAAAACTATCACTGGTTAAGCACCTTGCGCCTAGGCTTAAGGCTTACCCTTTAGTCCTTTAAGCCTTGAGTGTGCCCAGGGCCTTAGACTACTATGAAGTATGAACCGATAAGCACCTGCGTAACAAAAACCGATCATCCAAAAACAAAATTTGATCATCAAAAAAACAAAAAATTGCTTTTCATAATGAATTCCCAAATCCTATGCAAATCACAGTGTAATATAAGGTTTCAGAACCAGTAGTTAGATAAACCCTAATCGAAGTTTCATACCAATAAAATTCTACACAGACAAATCAATGGATGGTGGTAACTCTCGATAGTTTATAAATTGTGAACTTTCTGAGCCTGATTAACTCTGCCTGAGAAGATAACTCTCGCCGGAAAAGGATCAGGAAGTGAACAACGAGCAACAAATTCGGGATCAATTAACGTAAAAACGAAGGGAAATCGAGTTGCGCGTAGAATCAAATTAACTTGACGAAAAAACAGAGCTTAATTAGATGATTAATTTGTTGAAAACGGAGCTCGGACTGATACTGAAGATAATTATGAACAACAGTGAACAATTAGGGCATAAGATCGACTGGAAGATGAAAAAGTCAGTTTGATACATTGAGAAATTAGGGATTTGAAGACGGTGATGATTGCATTTTCGTATGTGTCGCCGGAAAAGAGAAGAAAACGGTACCTGGTTTTCCGATGATGGCTCCACTCTACTGCTCCGAAGGAGACGAAAATGAGAGGTGATGTTCAAAGTTAAGTTCTCCGTAGGCTATATCGGTTAATAACTAAATAAAACGTGTTTGTGTAAAAACATTAAACCACACAAGCGAAAGAAAAAATATATATAAAACAATAAGTAAGTCGGGGCTGATAAATAATAAAAATAAGCGTAAAAAGGTTAAACCACACACGAACGTTGCAGCGTGTTCACTCGCAAAATTTAGACTGAAATGTAAAACGTAAAATTTGTAAGATATGAAAAGTATTGGAGACTGAAGTTGAAAGTAAAAAAATATTTGGAGTTAAATTATAAAAGACGTAAAGTATTGAGTTAAAATAAAAATAATAAAGATTGAAAAAATAAAAAACAAAAGATGAATACAACCAATAAAACATATAGTACAACCATTAATATATATGGAGGTTGATAATTATTATATATATAATACTTAGAAGGAAGTCTCTCATTAAATATTTAGGCTTGATGGTTGGTGCGAACATAAACCTTGTGAAGAAATGGTTTCCGGTTAAAAGACCGTTATCGTATGAGTTATGGATAGAGTTAATTCTTTTTAGATTTGTATTAAATTCTTTCGCGGTGTATTACTTTTCCATATAGAAAGTTTTCTAAAAGGTATTAGATAAACATGAAGGGTTAAGAAAGAACTTTTTTGGGAGAAAAGGAAGATAAAAAGGAAAATTTGTTAGACGTATTGTGACAAAGTTATTGTATTAAAAGAAGCTAGGGGTAGGGCCGAGTAATCTTGAAGATTTCAATCGGAGTTCGTTAAAGAAAATGATGGTGGAGGTATGAAAGAAAGCAGGTTATGAAAAATGTTGTTAAAACCTTTCATGAGAATTCTAGGAAATGGTCTGTTATCGTGAAAAATAGTTCAAGCTCAGAAATATGACGTCATGGGCAAAGCTTTGTATGGGCCGGGAGGGTCTTCCACCCACCCCTCTTTTTCTCGTTAGTAATGTTAATTTTCGATCGAGTAATGTAAATTTTCAATCATATAATATATAATTTTTAATATATATAGAGTTCGTTCTTTTTAAAATACTTTATTTTCTCCGGTTTATGCTCCACCATTGTATTGCGTGCAATAAATTAAGATTTTGAATTGATTGTTGGGTGGGTTCAACTCCTTTGATGCCTTTGGAAGCCTCAAAGAACTGTACGGTGTCAACAAGATGTTACGGTATGGGTAACAGCATTAACCTGTTATAGGAATGAAAGCGGCAACCACTTGTGCCCTGTGAACTACGAGACAAAAATGAGTTTCGCGCATTAATAAGTCAAGTTAAGATCTCAAACTCACTAAATTGATGGGTATGACCGTCTGAGAAAATAGCCCAGACGGTTCATTCACAGCGTACTGCAAGAGAAAGCTATTAGAAGCTCCTTATCCCCTCGGTTCTGGTCCAATTTTCGAATGGACTAAGGATATCATTCTTTTAACCATTCAATCATTATTGTTGTGAAATTTCTCATATACCTATTTCACTCCATGGCATGAATCACAAGGTCCCTCTTTTGGTTTGTTAGGCTAAAAAATGGTCTATTTAGTTCTTAAATATTTGATGGTTCTCATCCGAACCCACTTCTAGCATAATACTATTAATCAGAATAAACTATTTGAGATTAATAATCATGTACCTCTACAAGAAAAGGGTTCATTTGAACTAAAGGCATTCATCCACATATGTCGAATCTTGTATACCTATAGGATTTGCTTTCAAATTTCAAAGCATGAAAATGAAAACATGCTTGTATTAATATGTTGTTTCTATCTCCCTGAACACTTTAACTTATCTTGGGATTGTGGTTCTTTTCATTTTTTCTTGATATTTGGCAAGTGAATACCACAGACCTCCCAGAGTATTGATCACCAGCCCACTAACGTTCAGAAAGTGTACTTGAACTCCTCCCAGTAAGAAGAACCCGAGTGTCTGACCCACCAATCATAAATCAAATTAGAAGCGGCAATTCCAGACACAATTATATACAAGAGGGTTGATTCGGGCTATGTTTTATCAATAATAGGTCAACCCGAGTAACATTTATCAAAAAGATAAATAAATAAGAACTAGTTTAAAAGTCACCCATGGTGTATTTTTAATGCATAAGATGTCATAAATCATTTTATAATATTTGGATTAGCGCTTGGAGGAAAATATTCAACTTTCAACTTTGTAATCTTTTTGACAAACTAATTACTTATAAGAGAGTTAAAAGTGAGAAATTTTTCAAGTCAATTCTAACCCAACCTGTTTTGATCAATAATCAGCCCGCCCATTTTGCCACCTCAGATTGAAACTAATCAATTAATGAAGAAAACCATGACAACTTACAGTAGATCCAACGCCTTTGAGGACTCCAACAATGGTTGTAGTAAGGGCGGAATTGACTATTGTACATAGAAACATGGTGTAGTTCAAGATTATTCCCATCACCAATGAAAGAACAAACATCACAAAAAAGTATATAGAAGCACTCTGTTACATGAAAAAAGAAAAAAACTCAAAATTAGCAGCATTTTAACACAATAAAATAGGGCCAGCTTTAATCAAGAAAATGACTAGATAATATGAAGAAATTTATACTCCTTTTTATATATTTAACAGAAACTAGAAAAAACATATTTTTCCAATGTATTTAAAAAGATGTAAAGATTTAAGATCTTAACCTTTGCATATAATAATGAGAGCGAACTTGGGAATTCTCCGGTTACTATTATGAGAAATACCAGAAATGGCAAGGATAAAAGGCTGTTGTAGAACATGATTTCAATAGATGAAAGCCCATCTTCAGCACCCGATCTTTCCACCAAAACAAGGTACATTGTCTGCACGTGGCATCTGAATGTCATTCTCACTGGATACGCATGGACAGTTTTCGGTATTGGTATGGTTGACTTTTAACACTTTTAGCTAGTTTTTGATATTTATTTACAAATATTTAGTGTGGTAAATATGATTACAGTAAAACTATATTATTACTATATTCATCCAATTTTCTTTGCATAAACATGATTTACGAGGTTGTGAGCATTGAAAATCCACTTTGGCCAATTTTCAACCCGTTTGACCCATTTCCTTTCTTACTATTTTTATTTGTCTCATTTGACCGGTTAGAGATAAAAGATAACCAAATCAAGCCACTCACCTGGAAGAAGACAGAGGTGAGAGCCATGATATATCCAAGTAAGTCAAAAGAAAAATCTCCGAGTGCAGCAATCAGTACCCCGGCAGCAGTTAATGATACAGAAAGAATTACCTGAAACCAGAAGCAAAGTAAACAGATAAAAACATAGGTTCCAACGATCAGCATATATATTGTTCATTCTTTTTTAGTTCATAAGAAATTAATATCCTAAACATGATTAAGATACCTAAAACTAAAATAATGATGACATTATTGCAACAATGCCATTTATGAAGTAGTGAACAGAGTACACTTTGGGTGACTTTTAAACATGTCAAGTGTCAACCCCTTTGAACCGTTTCTTTTATAACTAAAAGTTTTAGTTTTGTCCGTGAAACCTGTTACAGTTATAACCTGAATTGACCTTGTACACATAAGTAGATTAAAATTTCCACCTCTTAACTTTTTCATCCATTTTGACTTAATTTGAAGGCTGATACTGGAAATGAAGGGCACCTAAGGGCAAAACTAAGATCATCTTATCTGCTTCGTCTAGAGGATATATGAATAACCATTATTATACGAATAATTATAGATACCGAAGTTACCAACGAGAAGCTAATATCATAAAGTTTTCTTAGGCTACTAAGTGCTAACAATCAAACTTCTTCAGTTTAGTAATAGCCAGTCAGGTTAGATACATAAACACAACAAAATATTTATCAAATGGAACGGTAATAAATGTTAAGATAACGTATACATGACGGAATGTATAAATTACCTGTTTTGAGTGTTTTCCCTTCTTATAGAAAAGTCCAGCAATTAATACAGCCAGAGGTGTTAGCCGTTTTATAGCAATGTACATTGGAATATTGACCCCTTTCAAGCTTGCTAAAGCAAAAGCCACATTTGCATTGTAAAAGAGTGAAACAAGAACAAGTTTTTTTGCAGTATCAACATTTAATGCTTTGGCTCTTGTCCATCCCATAACTCTTCCGAAATGTATAAGTAATGCAGTTGCCATTTGCTTAAAAGTTTCCAAAAGAAAAACACATTCTTGTAAACAATAAGTAATGTGAATAACTTAACAAAACTTGTGAATATATATGTACTCGGTATTACCTGTAAGGTAAGGAGAGTCATAGAATAAGCATACTCCATGACAACTGCTTTGTTTATGAAAACCATGGCCATTGATGCAATTCCATATGATAATGCAGCAAACAAACTACATGGCAGTTTAGCATAATGACTTCATTAGTATACATATACTTCAAACCTAGGCTCTTGCTACTCATGTTATCAGGGGCGCCTCCATGAAGTCGGCAGCATTTGTACGCCCAATAAATTATTTTGCGTGTTATATAGTATCTGATCATCGTTTTTCTTATGTAAAAGGCCGTAATCGATTAAAAAGAAAGCAAGTACAACACGTCCTATAAACAATTAACAAAAGTTAATCCAGTAACAAACTTGACATGCACCATAAGCAAAACTACTAACACTATAACGACTAACTCACACTCTCTGATATACGCCATAAGCAAAACCACTAACACCAATATCCACTATGAGATTAGAACCCTCAATCACCTAAGGAAGATCAACTTTGCTACACATCATGATAACGGCTACAAGCCCTTTGGTAGCAATTACATACATTGTTAATTATCATACTCCTAAACACAACAGTAGATCAAGAAATGAGGTATGCTAATGCTACTACTCCAAACATATCAGATCTGACAGCATTAATCAGTGATAAAGAGAAAACAAAAGATCTCACAAATCAAATACAAAAGCTAAATATGCAAATGATCAAAATTAAGAAGAACCCAACTGACCTAAGATAAGGGGCGTTGTATCCTTGTCCATGGTACGAAGTTTCAATCTACGAAGGGAATTTCAGCAAATCTTGAATGAATTCGAAGGAAAATGAAAAGGGTTTAATTTATTGGAGCAAATTGTGATTGTTAGTACTACTGTTCGCACCGCATTAGGCTGAATAGTAGTAGGAGGCTGAAGAAGATGAATCTTGGTGTTGCTTCAGGTAAATCAACGTTCGGGTTTAGGGGTCAAAGATCGCATTTGGGGATCTGGAAAGGGTCTTTGGATAATTGGATCTCCTTGTTACTTTAAGTTTAAAAAGTTAATTTTGTTTGAACATGAGGCATGGTTATCAAAGGTAAGGTCATGAGTCATGAGTCATGTGTCATCATCTTCACACGCGTAACACTAGGCGTTCTATGCGAAATGAAAATTAATTTTATAGAGAGTGAAGAATGATGTGATGTTAATATTCAAGTGAATGAATACGGAAGGTGATGATTATGTTTTGATAGTCTTAGGGTAAAGGATGTGGTTTCATTATAGCAAGAGAGCATGGGTGAGGTGATGATAAGGTGAAACGGTGGTAGCCCGCGGCAATCTCATTATAGCCATGATTGTGGCATTGGAAAAAATAATGGTAAAAGAATAAGCAGTGTGAGGCTTCAATATTGTGGGTGACATGGTTTTTATATATTGTGAGTGATTGGATAACATCTACACCTTTAAATCTACACCTTTAAGTAAACATAATAGAATATTGAATAAACGTTTTAAGTAATTAGTGATTTCATCAGTTTATAACATTGTAATCACCAATGATCTCTTGGCCTAGTGGTTCAAAGGGGAGGTGGGAGGCTTTGTCTCTTTTGGAGGTCCAAGGTTTAAACCTTGGCAGCGGTGAATTATTACTAACTTGATGTTACTAACTTCTAACAACTAAATAGCCGTTCAAAATAATAATAATAATAACATTGTAATCATTTGAGCATAATAAATGATTACATGAAAATATAACTTGATAAAACATCATGATAAATGTATCATTATTAGTGTGGTTTAACTTAAAATTATCGTGAACGCTTTTTTGGCCTAAAAATTATCAATTGGTGTTTTTCTGCCTAAAGATTCATTATTGACATTGTCATTAGTCATTGATTGAAGTGTCATACTTTTATTTTGTGCTTAAAATTCTTCATTTGGGTTGTCAAATGTCATCTTTTTATTAACTAAATGTGTGAATCCATCTTTTTTGTTGGCACATGTTCGATCTTGAAAGCAACAGAATTTTTGTTGGCACATGTTCGATCTTGAAAGCAACAGAAACTCGAAAGCATCACAAGAATATAAAACGACACAAGAATAATATATATTGATATATCAAGGAAAGCACACTTACTTACAAAGACTTTAACCTTGTATATACCAAATCTGGATTGACAAGTCTCCAATTGATTTACAACCTAGATTACTTTAACAACTTGTAAAGTGTCAATGCCCTATGAATCTGCCAGAACAGATGCCTTGTAATCGTCTACTAACCCAAGATCTACCACACCTTTTTTCACTTGTCATAAATAAGAACACCTTTCTAATTCTACGACCTACTATTGATGAAAAAGAACATGTTGTTATCCTTCGATCAAGCCCTCTTTGTTGACTCCTGCCTACAACTTATCGACTAATCAAAAACCTACCGATTGATTCTTGGCTGCTCTTTTTTGCCTAAAAAACTTTGTTGACACTCCTGCCGCCAAAGGCTGCTTTCATCCTTCAAAAGTCGACTCTCAAAACCTCTTTTTTGTTAGGCTCTGATACCAGTTGTTGGCACATGTCTGATCTTTAAAGCAATAAAAACTCGAGAACAACACAAGAATATAAAACGACACTAGAATAATATTTATTGATATATCAATGAAAGCACACTTAATTACAAAGATTTTAACCTCTATATATATTAAACAAACTTGAAGATTAAGTTACCCTGTATAGACTTAAATTAAGAAACCAAATCAAAACATAATTGTAGGATCATTGAAGGGTGAAGAGTTACAACACAACAACACAAAGAGGAGATAAACTAAACTTAGATCAAACAGTAAACTTGATTAACCAAGTGGTGACACTAAGAACACAAGTAATCTATGAGACAGAACACAAGGAACACAAGTGTTTGGTTTTCAAGAATGTAGTATATTGTCTTCTCTATGTTCTATTACAAGTGTTACAAAAGCATATTCGAAAGATACAAGAACATGAGATACTTATACAACATCCTACAACCGGCTATACTTTGAAAACCAGCTAGATACAATTGACTAGACACACACAAAATCAATTGTAAAGTCAAAAGGCAGATTGCCTTTTGACTAGTGATTATGACATGTCATAGCTCACATCCTTATCTATTACAAAAAGGATAAAGTACATAAAGTAGAAAGTTATAGACTCAAGACCTCAATGTACAGTTACCAAAAGCATGGACCTTTTCACCAAACCATGTTAGTTGGTGACTTGCAGAGTTACAGCGGAAAGGTGTCCAGCTTTATGGAACAGTACATCAGATAAAGCATGTTACTAAAAGTCTTCGGAAGAAATCTGTCTTCATGAACTTGAAGCTTCGGAAGACTTTGTCTCTGAGGCTTCGGAAGACTTCATCTTTGGCTTCGGAAGATGTTGGTCTTGGCTTCGGAAGATTTCACACTTAGAGTATTTCTGTTGCACAAGTGAAACTTCCGAAGCATTCCACTTTAATGCACTTGTGCAGTATGCAGGAAAGACTAAAGATGTTTAGGTTGCATCAGCCTCTTCATTAATCTCTACAAACTCCCCCTAGGCTGATGCTACCAAAACATTTAGAAAACTTCAGATATTAACATTCCTCATTAGGATGATCACCATTCCTTTCTTCATAAGATGATCAGGATCCTTCAAGCTGTCAAAGTGTCTTCTCATGTCAAAGAGATCATGCAGAGGCAACTGAAACATATCTTGCCATGTATAGATGTCTTCAGTGCCTTGATCTCTAATAACATGCCACCTTTCTGGATTTGTGGTGTATGTCCAAGACAAGATGGGTCTTCCTAATGCTAGAGGAGCTACTGAAGTTGGAGTTGATTGAGCTTCCTCTGGCTGCACATCCTTAGGCTATTCTGATTCATCCTGAGGTTCAGAAGGGGATTCAGGCTTCTTCTTCTTCTTAGACTTTGGTTTAGAAGCCATCCTTTTCCTTCTCTTTCCAAATTTTAACTGAGAAGACTAGCCTGCAGCACCATATTGATCTTCACTGTCTTTCTCAGTTGGGACTTCCTCTATCTCAGGTTCAGATGGAGAAGGAGGTTGACCTTGCTATGGATTAGAAGATGAAGCTTGCTAAGCATTGGCAGGAGGTTCAGGTTGTGTTGTGTCTGTTTGTTCAACCTTAACCTCCACTTCAGGTGGGGCCTGACTTGGAGTGGAGTGTAAGTCAGTGAGCTCTCCACTCTTAATATTCTTCTTGATTACCCTGATACGCTCATCCATAGTGGATAGAGACATGGGTCCAAGTCTCCTTCCGGAGAATCCATACAGCTTCAAGAAGCTCATCATCCTCTGCCTATCAGCAGACTTTTTCATGCTCTTTTGGATAATGGCTCTTGACTTTCTAGCTTCTTCCCTCAGCTTCTTCTTTGTTGTCTTTCTTTCCTTGACTAACTCAAGCTCGAGTTGTTTTAAGTACTCAAACTCAATATAGTCATAAGGTAAGGGAATGAGTGCATCTACCTGATAAAGGCCTGTGGCACTCAGGTAGTTAATCATCTTGATTCTGTCTTCTTCCTTATCTACCTGAGGTTCTTGTTGAACCACACCCTCTTGTTCAGGACTTTCTTGAACTGGTGAGAGGGTAGGCATACCTTTGTACAGTCTTTTTCTTCTTCTCTCTTCTTTGACTTGTACTAGGAGTTCTGCATCTTCTGCCTCCTTCTTCTCTCTTGACCTTTCCAGATCAACCAGCTCATTCAATTCATCCAAGGGGAGAGAAATGATATTATCTATGTCATAGTTCCTAGTCTGCAGATAGTTGATCCTGACTGCCCTTAACTCATCATTCTGAGTATCTGGTCTGGGGGCAGCCCTGATTGCAGACTCCATGAGTCTTGAAGACTCAGTAGAGGAACTTTCTCCCCTTAGCCTCCTTTTCCTCTCTCTCTCTCCTCCTCCTCAATCTCCTCAGACGTCATCTTTCTTTTCCCTTTGTCACTCTCAGACCTTTGTGACTCAGGGTGGAGAGAGCTTTGGCCTTCATTGCTCGTTGCAGCATCTGAGCTCAGGCCAGAGAGAGGTTGAGAAGCACCTTCACCAGCAGGTGTCTCAGAAGGAATATGGATCTCTGCAGCAGTTGGAGATGATGAGACAGGGCTCTCAGATATGTCACTGGGCCTTCAGTCAAGGTTTCCCCTATGAAGCTAATCTTAGGGTCTGCCTCAACATCCAGTTGACCGATGACATTGCCCGATTGCCTTGGTCTCCTTCTTAGGCTGAACTCTGCAATAATCCTCTCTTGATTCTTCTAGCCAGTCTGTCAGCTTGTCTTGATTGGCTTGGGTTGAGAAGTGGCATGTTGACTAGATCCAGACCTTCATAGTAGTCCAAGTTCTAAAAATTAAAGACTTCTTGTTGTCCTTGAACTCTTATGATAATAAGGGCTTTCCTGTTGTTGTCATACCTCTACCCAATAATATGATTGAAGGATGAGGAAGGTGACATAGCCCTTGGTATCCCATCCTCAAACAGACTTTGTATGAAGGAGTCTATGTAGTCCATATCAATGTGAACTAGAGGAGGTTGCTGAGAATGCACAGTTGCAAGTGAGGATGGTGAGTCCTCAATGTCCATTCTCTCGGAGGAACTCCCAGGTTCTGTGACTGGAATGACTTTCTCCCCCTTTTTTGTAGCATCACTCACTTGCAGAGGTGAGCTGGAGGATAGGTCAATCACATCCACAGGTTCTTGTGTTCCTGGTTGAGCTCTCCTTAAGGGTCTCCCAGCTAGTTTTTCCTTAAGATATGAAATCTCAAGTTGCTGATCATTGATCCTGTTTTGTAAGGTAGTCACGTGAGATTCAAGGTGACTGACCTTTGAGACTAGGTAAGTGCATGTTTTAGACAGTTTTTGCACTTTTAGTCTCAGATCCCCCTCATCTTCATCAGAAGAATCACTGGGGGTGGAGAAGATTGGACTAGAGTCCTTTCTCTCATGACCAGTTCTAAGTTCTTGGCTACTGGATTTCCTCTGCTCACTGGCAGTCTCAGTTGAGATGTTAGTGGGCTGAGTTGCCATGGTTGAGGTCTTAATGATGTAGTCACTTTCAGAAGTGAGAGCCTCTTCCATATGGACATCCTGAACAGGTTCAGTAGTGTCCACCTCAGTTGTAGGTGACTGATATGGGATAATGTAGGAGACTCAGTAGTACTCATCTCTCTTTTAGTAGAGGGAAAGAAGAGAGATTCATTATACTCACTGAAACCTATATCTTCATCAGTATAGAAGTCAAGGTTGGGAATGGGTTGGTTAAGATCTATAGGCTGGGTATGGTAACTGTCCCCTAAAGGTTGATCACTTGAGTGTTGAGATTCAGAGTGATGGCTTAAGGCAGTAGGGCTAATGGGCTCATCAGGCTGAGCATGAGGAACCTCAGCACTGATTCTTGAAGAGATGGGAGTGGTCTGCTTCTCAGGAGAAATAGGAGCTCCAGTGTCCACTTCTTCTTGTATGGGTGAGTGTATGGGGACCTCCACAGACTGAATAGTCTGAGTAGGGGTTCGTTTGTATTTTTTTGGTAGGAGATGGAGATTTGAGGCTGTGTGGGTGGTTGGGAAGTAGCAGGTGTGGGTTCAACACTAGCTTGTGCTGCTAGGTTGTCACCTTGAGCAATGAGCTCTAACATTTTTGGGACTAGGGTTGTTTCTACCCCAGAGAATCCAACAGTGGGCTTTCTCAATATTTTAAAGATGTCGGGCTTCATCTGTCCCAATTTAAGAATGTTACCTGTTTCCCTTAACTGTGAGCCCAGTTCACAGTTAAGAATGTACTGGACATATCTAGGAAACATGTAATATTCTAAGGAGTCTAAATTAGCAAACAAATTTGTATAAACAAACTGAAAGTACCTGAATTTGACCCCTTGAACCATTCCATGGACTATGAATGAGAGATCTTCAGAAATCTGGTCCCATCCACCATGCTTGTTTGATAAGCTGTGGATGACCACATGAAGCAGGAATCTCCATTGGGATGAGACCTTCCCTTTCCTGAAGGTCTTTATAGAGAAATCTCCCTCATACCCCATCTGCTCAAAGAAATGATTAACAGCTTCCTTTGGAAAGAACACCTCACCTTCTTCATCATCCAGCTGAAGATGTCTGTTGATGAAGGCCGGAGTGATGAAGATTGTTCTCCCCTGCACTGTGGCAGACAGTGCCTTCTCCCCATCCATAATGACCTCTTGGCAGGTCTTCCAGAATTCAAGCAACTGATCCTCATAGAGTGGAGGATCAATGGTGAGGGAGGTGAAGTAGTTCGACAGAGACAAGAAACGACAAACCTCTGAGAAATAAGGATCTTTCTCAGAGCATAACAGAGCAACTTGATTGTGTTGTCTGTGTAGCTGCATGGTAAAGTTGGGATCATTTCTGTGAGCAAGGTTGGCCATTTTGAAGTAGCTTAAGAACGAAGGAAGAAGAAAGAAAGAAATTTCAGAGAGAAATTTGGGTTTTTAGGTTTGGAGGAAGAATAGATGATAGAAAGAGGGGTAAACCATTGGGTTTATATGTGAGAGGGATTTCAGATAAAGTTTAATGAAAGAGGATAAACTTTGAAATCTGGATGTCGGTCCCACCTCTGAAAAAGTAGTTTACTTTTTGCTCAAAAAGTAGTTTTCTTGGAAGTCAAAAAGCTTCCGAAGGTTAATTATCTTCGGAAGTTTTAATTAAAAAGCTTCTGAAGCTAAAATAACTTCGGAAGAATTTCCTGAGAGATTTGAAAATTTTGCTTCGGAAGAAAAATTAAAGCTTGAGTGCTTTGTGTGTAAACAGACAAAGCTTCCGAGAGTTAATTTTGCTTCGGAAGTAAATGGTCCTTAAAATTTAGTAAGTGTCTGAGACAAATATTTAAGCTTCGGAAGATAAATTTTGAAAACTCTTCCGAAGGTAAACTTCTTAGACAGTTATTTAATTTGAAGGCATGATTTACTTCCGAAGTTAAAACATAACTTCCAAAGTATCAGAAATTTCAAAAATCTAAGAAAAGTATTCAAAAGGAAATTTTCATCCAAAGAAAACATGAGCTTATAAAAGTGATGAACTAGACAACTTAGGACACACATATTTTTAAGAAATAATAAGAATTAGTTTTAAGAAAAGCTTACTCAAGGTTTATCATCCCAATAGCTGATATAAGATATTTAAATATCTGTTCATCAAAAGCCTTTGTAAACAGATCAACATATTGTTCATCTGTGTGAACCTTGACTAGTTTAATTAATCCCTTTTCATAGTTATCTCTTATTAAATGATACCTGATATTGATGTGCTTTGTCCTTGAGTGATGCACAGGGTTCTCTGTAATTGAGATAGCACTGTTGTTGTCTATGTGAATGGGAGTCTCCTTGAAGTTTAATCCATAGTCCAGCATCTGATTTTGAATCCAAAGTACTTGAGCAAACAGCTTGCAGCAGCAATGTATTCAGCTTCAGCAGTTGATACAGAGACACAGGATTATTCTTGCATTGCCATGAGACAACCCTTCCACCAAGAAATTGACATCCCCCAGATGTAGACTTTGCAGTCATGTTGCAGCCACCATAATCACTATCTGTATAGGCATACAGATTGAAGTCAGAATTCTTGGGATACCATAGGCCAAGTGTTGATGCACCCTTGAGGTATCTTAGAATCCTCTTGACAGTGATAAGGTGAGAAATCTTAGGGTTGGCTTGTTATCTTGCACAATACATGTAGCAAACATGATATCAGGCCTGCTAGCAGTAAGATACATAAGAGACCCAATCATAGCCCTGTATAAATGCTCATCTACACACTCCCCCTCAAGATCAGGACCAGAGAATGGTTTCTGGCTATGGGTGTCTTAGCAATCTTACAGTCAGTCATATTAAACCTCTTGAGTATGTCCTGGACATACTTTGACTGACTTATGAAGATGCCATCTTCAACTTGCTTCACTTGAATTCCCAAAAAGAAATTGAGTTCCCCCATGGCACCCATTTCAAATCTGTCTTTCATCAGCTTCTCAAAGTCTTTGCAGAGCTTTGAATTAGTTGAACCAAAGATGATGTCATCCACATATACTTGAACTAGCAATATGTCTTTCCCTTGTCCTTTGATGAAGAGAGTTCCATCTATAGTACCCCTCCTGTATCCATGTTTACAGAGATACTCAAACAGTGTCTCATACCACTTCCTGGGTGCCTGATGCAGCTCATAGAGAGCTTTGTCAAGCTTGCAGACATGATCAGGATGATCAAGATCTACAAAACCAGGTGGCTGTTTGACATAAACCTCTTCATCTATCACTCCATACAAAAAGGCACACTTCACATCAAGTTGAAAAACCTTGAAGTTCTTGGATGCAGCAAATTCCAGGAATATCCTAACAGCTTCTAATCTTGCCACTAGAGCAAAGACATTAGTGTAGTCAATCCCTTCTTCTTGTGTGTATCCTTGAACAACCAGTCTAGCTTTGTTCTTGATGATGATGCCTCTATCATCTTTCTTGTTCTTAAACACCCATTTGGTTCCAATGGTAGTCTTCCCAGAAGGAAGAGGACAAAGGTTCCAAACTTTCTGCCTTTTGAATTGAAGCAGCTCTTGTTGCATAGCTTTAACCCAACTTCCATCCTTTAGAGCTTCATCAACTTTCTTTGGCTCTATCTGGGATAGAAAACAAGAATGAAGACAAACATTTGCTTCATGGGTTTGTCCTCTTGTCTTTACCCCTGAGATAACATCTCCAATGATGTTTGTGGTAGGGTGAGACTTGTGGATCCTAAGCTGAGGGGTCACAGCAAGTTGTTGAGAAATATCTAAATTTGAGAAATTTAGATCTGGCATAGATGTTTCTCCCACCACATCGGCACACTTTTCAAATGAAACTTGATCCAAGCAGTGTGTGACATCATTGATGTTCTTATCTGTGGTGTGGTTAGTGGCATCAAGAAATTCTTGGTCACTGTCACCATCACCATTGTTGTCTTCCACAGTTGAGGTGTTTTTATCTGGTTGTAGAGCCTCTAAGCTGGAATTTGAAGGCATACCAGATGTATCAGCTGAATTTGTCATTGTAGGGCTGATAGAAACCAGAAGTGGTTCCAACTGGAGCTGAAGATATGTGTCTTGAAGATCTTCCTAGTTCAAATCTTGGATCAGGATCATCTGTATTCAAATTTTCTGCAGATCCTGAAACATTCTCACAAGATTTGTTAAAACAGTTGGTAACCAAATCAAGATCAAACAACCAATCGGACCAGAACCAGTAACACAAGGTGTGTGTTCATTGAAAGTCACATTGGCTGACTCCTCAACAATTCTAGTTCTGAGATTGTACACTCTATAAGCCTTAGCTTGGGAAGAGTATCCAATAAAGTGTCCATCATCTGATTTCTCAGCAAACTTGGCAATTTGATCTTTGGTATTCAAGATGGTGCAAGGACATCCAAATGACCTGAGAAAACCAATGAAAGGTCTCCACTTATGCCAAAGTTCATAAGGAGTCTTGCCATGAGTCTTAACTACTAAAACTCTGTTATGCACATAGCAGACAGTGTTGACTACCTCTGCCCAGAAGTGATAGGCAATATAGAGTCAGACAACATGGTTCTTGCAGCTTCAATCAGTGTCCTGTTTCTCCTCTCAGCAACACCGTTTTGCTGAGGACTCCTGGGAGCACTAAATTGTCTTGTAATACCCTTTTCATCACAGAATGTGAGGATATGGTTTTTAAATTCGGTTCCTTGATCACATCTTATAATCTTGACCTTGTGATCAGATTGATTCTCAATCTTTAAGATGAAATTCTTCAGAATCTCAGGAGTCTCATCCTTAGTTCTAAGGAAGAAAACCAAGTGAATCTTGTAAAGTCACCTGTGATCACTAGACAGTATAAGGTCCTTCCTAAACTCATTACACTGGTGGGGCCAAAGAGATCCATATGTAACAAGTGTAAGGGAGTAGTGATTGAGTTCTTTTCCTTAGGCTTGTGAGATACCTTATGTTGCTTCCCTTTTAGGCATGCAACATAGTGTCATCACTTGTAAACTCTTTCTTTGGCATTCCAGTTACCAAGTCATGCTTAATTAACTTATTCATGTTCTTTAAGTTTACATGGCACATTCTTTTATGCTATAATGCAGGATCGGTGTTTGTCACTTAAACACAAATGTTTTCTCTCAAACTCACCTAGAATCACACTCGGGTAAGAATCAAGAAGAGTTGATCACAATATGAAAAGTACTTAAGAACACAGAAAGATAATTTTTAAGATACTTTTATATATTGATTCTCAACTCAAGATATAAAGACTTTTACAAGCAGATTGTGTGTTGTTATGAGTTACAAGGAGAACCTATATATAATACTATCTACAGCCGGATATACTTTGATACCAGCTGGGATCCTTTAGCTAAAGCCTATACTACAAGACTATAGTTTAAGGTATCTCGGATAAAGTCTTATCTGAGATTTGGTAGTCAGGACATGTCCCTGACTTACCTTTTGTCACCAACTAAAGATGGCAACTGTACTATCATGAAAAGGTAAACAGTGGAATAAAGTATGGTCAACAGCATGGTTCTTTAGGAAGAAGCCATGTTGTATCAGAAGTCAGCAGTGGAGTGTTAGAGACCATACTTGTGTCCACTGGTTATAGCAGTGTCTTCCGAAGGTTAAATGGCTTCGGAAGAGTAAGTACTTCCGAAGCCATTTTATACTTCGGAAGTGGCTGCTTCTTCCAAGACTTGGAGACTTCTTTATCATACTTCGGAAGTCGTCTTTACTTTATTCTTCTAAGTCTTGAACTTCGGAAGTATGCATTTGTCTTCGGAAGTAGAGTTTTGTCTTCGGAAGTTGGACTTTTCCTTTGTCTTCGGAAGAACTCTACAATCCTTCGGAAGTTCCATGAAAAGCTTCGAAAGCCTTGCATGCAGCATCAAAATAACTTAAGTGATCTAGTTTTGGTTACATTAGCCTTCTTCTTGATCCAACAAACTCCCCCTAGGCTGATGCTACCAAAACTTCACTTACCTCTACTTCTCAAAACTTTCAGCACCAAGAAGAGCAAATATTTGTTTGTCTTATTGTTCTTCCCTGATGTGGTGCTGAGAAGCTTGTACAGATCCTTGGTAGACAGGAAATCCAGTCTGTCACCTTGGATAACATGTACCCTTTGTTGTTGCCCTCTGAAAAGAGTTAGTTGATGGGAACTGTAATCATATTCCCATCGAGCTATAGGTTCCAATTTTGGACCTTCCACCATCTGTAGAAAGGCAGGACCTTTGGTGGGAGATCTTTCCTTGTCTTCCTGTCTTCTTAACTTAAACTCTTCTTCAATCTTTGCTTTTGCAGTTAGCTCAGCCAAATGAAGACTGTTGAGATGATTTCTGACAAGTGTAGCAGTTTCAGAGTTGGAGGGGTTAGAGAATGGTTTCTCTGCTAACTCAGCAATGTCAAATCTGCTGAAGTGTAACAGAGAGGTTGCATTGAGTCTGTTGACTTCACCATTCTCTCTTTCCACAACAAAGTTGTGAGAAGGTTCATCGAACCTCCACTGGATAATCTTCCTTCTAGGCACAAGAGGCTGACTAGGAATCTTGTCCTCTTTTCTTATATCCAGCAGAGTCACTAATTTCCTTCTGAGCTTCTTTTCTTCCTCATTTAAAGAGTCTGAATTGAGTCCCAAAAGTCTTGCATCCTGGTCCAAAGTTCCTCTAGGTAAATCAAGGAATCTGTCTCTTGTGAGGGAACTTGAAGATCCATCTACATAGGTAATGTTAACGGAGTCTTCTACACAAGAAACTTCGCTCAAAGTGGTGCAATTAGTGAGCTTCATCTTGATTGCCTTAAACTCCTCAAGGGAGAGATGTTGAGAAAGCTGAAGGGATGGTTTGGATGGTAATTGGGTAGGCTTAGGTTCAGAGGTTCTAGCTAGTGTTTTAGGTTGGATGATGAGAAGTTTAGGAGGTTGAGGTGAGGGAGTAGTAGTGGGTAGTGTTGTGGATTCAGGGGTGAAGGGTTCAGGTTTAATGGTGAATGGTGAGGATGAGGGTTCAAGTTGTGGTTGGGTAGAAGCAGTGAAGGTCATCCCTTTTACCCTTCTATACATCTCTTTCCTTTCCCCATCGAATGTCAGCCTTAATTTCACTGACAATCCGTTGGAGTGTCCTTTTAGACATAGGACCCACCTGCCTACCGGAAAAGCCATGAGCCCGGAGATAGTCCTTCATCCAGGCTTTCTCAGTAAGCTTCTTGGAGGCAGTGACCCCAGCCTCTTCTTCTTTCTTCTTCTTCTCTCTGGCCTTTTCTTTTTTAGCCTTCTTCCTTTCTTTTTCCATTAGATCCTGCTCTTTGTTGAAGAGCCAGAGGATCGTGTCATCGTTGTGTGGAGAGAGTTCTTGAAGATCAAAGCCTCTGGAGAGTAGAAAGTTTATCTTATCTCTCCTCAGCTGCAATTCATCCTCCTTCTGTTTCTTTTCCTTTTCCTCTAAGGCCAACCTGGCTTCTTCTTCAAGTTTCAGCCTGGTTGTCTTCTCTAGATCCATCAACTCCTCTAATGGTAGCAGGAGTGTTTCTTCATTGGCAGCTCCCATTTCAATGAGCTGGTCAATGATCTGCTCTCTTCTTTTATTGATGACAACCTCCTGATTGGAAGCAGCTGCTTTTGTGCTAGTAGCTAGCAACTTCTCAGTCTGAAGTCTTCCTTTCTTCTTAAGTTTCTCAATCTTCTCCTCTTCCTGAATCTCTTCCGCAGTCATCTTCCTTTTACCTTTATCCTTTGAAGATCCTAACTGTGGTGGCTCTTGGAGAGAGGTTTCTGATTGTGAGAGAGTCAAAGATGGTATCTGGGATGGAGGTGTAATTGGAAAGTCCTCGCTGCTCATTTCAGAAGCCATTTCCAGTATAGCATCTGTGATGATCAGTTCCTCGGACATTTTAAACAGTCCTTCTGCAGCTTCCATTTCAGCTTCGGAAGATTCAGCTTGTTCTTCTGAGGCTTTAACTTCAGCTTCAGAAGTTAAAGGAGATGTAGATTCTGTCCCAACTGTTTCAGTTGCTGGGCCATTAGTTCCCATTTCCCCTTCGAATTGAATCTTAGGTTCCATGAGGACCTTAGGTTGACCAACTTCTTCCACAGTGGTAGAAGGTGCAGTCAGCCTTTGAAGTTCTTCTGCTCCAAAGTAGATCATTGCAGCATCATGACTTGGCTGCTCAAAGGAGGATCTTAACAGAAACTTGGTGAAGAGTCTATAAAGATCATTGAACATCCTTGGATCAATCTAAAGAGTGGCCTGAGATGTTTCAGGCACAGAGATGATGGGACAAGAAGATGTTGAAGTGTAAGGCCGGCTCTGTGGTTCCTTGTGTGTTTGTCTTTGAACATTCTCCCCCTTTTTGGTAGCATCATCTTGAGAGCTACGAGCTGGAGGAGGAAGTCAGGGAGACCTGAATAGGTATATGCCTAACAGACCTCTCTGTCTGTTTCTCAGCTAGAGAGCCTTGAGATTGTCAATCTCAAGTTGCTGAGTGGCAGATCTTGCCTCTAAAGTCCTAACCTGAGATTCCAGGTTTGAGACTTTAGAAAGAAGATCTTGAATGAGGAGTTGCATGCTTCCCTCATCTTCTTTCGAAGAATTACAGGGAGATGAGGTAACATACCTAGTATGTTCAGCCTCACCACCAGATGTGGGTTCTTGGCACCCTGGTTTCCCATGCTCAATGATGTCTCTTTCAGAGTCATAAAAGGGCTCGGTTGCTATAGATTCAGTCTGAGAAATGTTACCACTATCCAGAAGATCCATTGAGGCACCTTCTGTAGTGGCAGCTGAATCTATATGAGTCCCCTCCACATCCGTGGGACTCACCTCAGTTGGTTGCTGATGGGGGCTAAAGATAAGAGATTTCTCCGAGCTCTGTTGATCTTGGAGAGGGTGTTGTAGATCAACTTCATTGCCATGGAGAGATGTTATCTCTTTATCAGTTTTAAATAAAAGGTCAGTGAAAGATAGGATGGTTAAACCTACTGACCCGGACTTTGGTCAATGTCTACAAGCATTGAGCCTCTGGTGGGGCTATCCCTTGTTGGCTGCTCAGGGGAGTATAGAGACTCACCCTGAGGGCTTTCAGCTTGGGTTGTGGGCTCATGGGTCTGAGACTGAGGAGACTCAGGACCCATATTGAGGTTAATTGTGAAGGATGGTTGGACCTCAGGCTGAGTGGGAGCCCTTTGTTCCACTCTAGCATTTTTGGATTGAACAGGAGGAGCTTGTTCAATCAGAGTAGATTGAACAAGGGTTTGTTTGGGACGTCTCTGATAAGTGATGGTGATGGATGGAGAAGGTAGTGTTGGCATAGTGGGGGTAGTTGCTGGTGTGGGTTCATCACCTGTGGGGTTAACAGGGATGTCACCAGGAGCCGTTGGCTCAGTTATACCTGGAAGAAGTGCAGTATCTCTTTCTGTGAAGTTGGTGGACACTCTCTTCAAAGTCTTAAAGATGGTCGGCCTCATCTGGGGAGCAGTCAGAGCAGCTGCACAGACAAGCATGCTCTGGTCTAGCTCACAGTTGATTATATGCTAGAGAAACATGGGATACATGAAGAAGGTGTCTTTCTGAAGATTTCCCATAAGGTTAGTCAGCATAAATCTTGAATAGTTGAAGCGGAGGCCTTTTACCAACCCATGAACAAGGCACCCAAGCTCAAATGGGATTTGATCCCATCCTCCGAATTTATTCGACAAGCAGCGAAGGACCACGTGTAGCAGGAACTTCCATTTGTACGAGAAGTTAAATTTGTAGACAGTTGACCTGCTAACGTCTCCTCCATATCCCATTTGGAGATAAGAATGGTCTAAGTCTGCTTTGGGAAATTCCGTTGGAGCGCCCTCATCATGAAGCTCTAAATGCTCCCTGATGAGCTGTTCAGTAATGACCAACTCCTGGCCACAGATGCTCGATCAAATGACACGGACCCCGTTTAGGGTTTCAATCTGACCATTTGCCCAAAATTCAGACATATGGTTTGTGTAAATTGTGGGGTTAACAGTCAGAGCGGTGTAGTAGGAAGATTGGGTTAGGAAAGAGATGATATCTGAGAAGTCGGCATCTCTTGATGAATCAAGAAGCGCGACTTGGTTGTGCTGTGGGTTGAAGGCCATTTGGAAAGGTGAATGTGAATGATTTGAGCTGGGTAAAGATGAGTAGGAGAAATTTCTAGGGCTATAAAATTTGCAAGTAAGAGAGTGAAAGTGAATAGTCGAGATTATTTAAAAGATTGTGGAGAGGCGGTAATGGGGGTTAGGATAAGGTGATGTGATGGTTTAGTGGATGAAATGACAGCGGCGGTAAGGTTAAAAATCAGTTAAATAATCCGACATCATTAACAAAATCTTTGCTTTTTACAGTGTGGGGCCCAAGAAATTTACGTTACATAGTGAGATCTCTCTTCCGAGTGTAAAACATTTCCGAAGGGAACTTGTCTTCCGAAGGCAATTCTTACTTCCGAAGCCAATTCTATGCTTCCGAAGGTTAGAGTTGCTTCCGAATGGAGACTTTGTAAGTTTCGGAAGTAGATCTGATATGTAATCAATCGCTTCTTCCGAGACCAAAAATTCTTCCGAGAAGAAAGTTATCCTTTGAGAAATTATGCTTCGGAAGATATAACAATGTCTTCCGAAGGTTAATTTCTCTTCGGAAGGAATTTACACTTACAAAATTTTAGAGAGAATTCCTTGTAACAGGGCTTAAATTGTATTGACACAAGACTTACATATTAAAAAGGTTTTCAAAAGAGATCAGATTAATCAATGTTTATCATCCCAATAGCTGTTATGAGATACTTAAACCTTTGTTCATCAAAAGCTTTGGTTAACAGATCAGCATATTGTTCATTTGAATCAACTTTGATTAACCTGATTAGATTTTTCTCATGAATGTCTCTAATGAAATGATACCTGATGTCAATGTGCTTAGTCTTGGAGCGCTTCAACGGATTTTCAGTAATGGAGATAGCACTGTTGTTGTCAATATGGATAGGAGTACTCATAAAGTTGAATCCATAGTCTAACATCTGATTTTGAATCCATAGCATTGAGCACAGCAGCTAGCAGCAGCAATGTATTCAGCTTCAGTAGTTGATGTAGAGACACAGGATTGTTTCTTGCATTGCCATGAGATGATCCTTCCACCAACAAATTGACATCCTCCCGATGTTGATTTCTTGTCAATATTGCAGCCGCCGTAGTCACTGTCAGAGTATCCATAAAGATTGAAATCCTTGTTTCTGGGATACCAGAGACCTAGTTTAGGTGCTCCTTTGAGGTATCTGAGGATTCTCTTAACAGCAGCTAGGTAAGACACCTTAGGAGCAGCCTGATATCTTGCACAAATGTAGGTAGCAAACATGATATCAGGTCTACTTGCTGTAAGATACATCAGAGAACCAATAATTGCCCTATACTGATGTTGATCAGTATCCTCCCCCTCAGGTCAGGACAAAGATTATGGTTTCTGGTATGGGTGTCTTGGCAGGCTTGCAATCCTTCTTCTCAAATCTTTCTAAGATGTCAGAGATATTTAGATTGATTAATGAAGAACCCTTCCTTCAGTTGCTTTACCTGAATTCCAAGGAAAAAGTCCATTTTTCCCATGGAGCTCATCTCAAACTTTTTCTTCATAATACTCTCAAAGTCTTTGCACATTTGATCATTTGAGGAACCAAATATGATGTCATCGACATAGACTTGTACAAGAAAAATGTCCTTTCCAAACTTTCTAATGAAGAGAGTCTTGTCAATGGTACCTCTCGTATAGCCATTCTTCAGAAGAAACTGAGACAGAGTCTCATACCACAGCCTAGGTGTTTGGTGCAGCCCATATAGAGCTTTATCCAATTTGCACACATAGTTGGGATGTTGTGGATCTTCAAACCCTGGAGGTTGGCATACGTACACTTCCCTGTCTATATCCCCGTATAGAAAAGCACACTTGACATCAAGTTGGTATACTGTGAAGTCCTTGGATGCAGCATAAGCAAGGAAGATCCTAACTGCCTCAAGTCTTGCAACTGGTGCGAAGACATCAGTATAATCGATTCCTTCCTCTTGAGTGTATCCTTGAACCATAATTTTTGCCTTATTCTTGATGATCAAGCCTCTATCATCTCTCTTGTTTCGGAAAACCCATTTGGTGCCTATGGTACTTGACCAGATGGTAGCGGACATAGGTTCCATACCTTCTGTCTCTTGAATTGAAGCAGCTCCTCTTGCATCGATTCAATCCAGCTACTATCTTTTAAGGCATCTTCTACCTTCTTGGGTTCCATCTGGATAGAAAGCATGAGTACAAGCAGACATTCCCTTGATGAGTCTGTCCTCTTGTTCTCACACCCTCAGACATTCCCTATGATTTCTAAGTTGGATAACGTTGTGAATCCGAAGCCGAGGAATCACTTCCAGTTGCAGAGATAGATCCAGGTTGGACATATTCTGCTCAGGAACTAGAACACTCTGTCTAGCTGTTGTTTCAAAGTCATTCAATGAGGACTGATTGAATGAATGAGAAACATCATCGATAGTTGGCTATGAGGTAGTATTAACAGTTGCCTGTTCCTTCAAAATACTACCTCCTTTTGCCTGGTGTTGTGGTGGATCACCTGATGAGCTTTGAGGCTCAGTAGGTGACTCACTTGTTGAAGCTTCACTATTCCGAGATATAGATAAATTGTCGGATATGTGAATAGTGGAAGCTTGATGTATTGCAGCACTTGGAGAATTTGGTCTAGGCCTGGGAAGCTCAAACAGTTGATCATTAGCAGCAACATCAGCATCAGTTTGAGCACCTATTCGAACTGAAACATTCTCACAAGAGGGTTTAGAATAGTTTGGAAACAATTATAAATCAAAGATGTGATCAGGCCCATTCCCCCTAACACAAGGAGTGTGCTCATTAACAACTATATTGGATGACTCCTCAAATTGTTGATTCTTAATGTTGTATACTCTGTAAGCTTTGGAACTAGAAGAGTATCCAACAAAGATAGCATCATCCGACTTTTCAGCAAATTTTCCAAATTGTCCTTTGTGATAAGTATGGTACACCTGCTGCCAAAGGATCTTAGAAAGCCAATGAACGGTGGCCTCTTGTTCCATAGCTCATAAGGGTTTTTCCATGAGGCTTAACTACAAGAACTCTGTTCTGCACATAGCATGCAGTGTTGACTGCCTCTGCCCAGAATGTTAGAGGTAGCTTTGAATCAGCTAACATAGTTCGAGCAGCCTCAATAAGTGTCTTATTCCTCCTCTCAGCAATACCGTTTTGTTGAGGAGTTCTGGGAGCACTATATTGTCTGGCAATCCCTTTTGAGCTACAGAATGAGTCAAGAACGAAGTTCTTAAACTCAGTCCCTTGATCACATCTAATTATTTTAACCTTGTGATCAATTTGATTTTCTATTTTAAGAATAAAAGATTTTAATGTTTCAGCAGTTTCATCTAGTTCTTAAAAAGAATACCCATATGAATCTTGTAAAATCATCAACTATCACAAGGCAATATGATTTCCTTCCAATGCTCATTATACTTGTGGGACCAAAAAGATCCATGTGCAATAAATGTAATGGAGTAGTGATAGAGTTAACAATTTGGATTTATGAGATGTCATGTGTTGTTTCCCTTTCAGGCATGCAACACAGTTGTCTTTGCAGAAAAACTCCTTTTTAGGCAAACCGTGTACCAAGTTATTTTTAGCCAATTTGTTCATTGTCTTAAAATTTACATGACACATACGTTTATGCCACAGTGTTGACTCATCACTATCAGCTTTGGAAAGAAAGCATGATACTTCACCTATTAGGGAAGCATTGTTCATATCAAGCTTGTACATATCCCCTTTCCTGGGAGATCTAAGAAGCACCAATTCCGGAGGAATTGTCATCCTGGTTTGAGGATAATGCACTCATGTTCTGTGAAAAGCATTTGGTGCTTTTGATCACAGAATTGAGAAACACTTACAGATTGTGTTCAAGTTGTTTGACAAAGTTAACTTTGTCAATGGTTAACATACCATTGGATATACTCCCTCTGCCAGAAATATATCCTCCGGCCTCACCTCCAAACTAGACAGGACCTCCATCATAATGTTGAAATTGTTGAAGGAGATGTCTGTTCCCTGTCATGTGCCTGGAGCATCCACTATCTACAATACATACATTGTTGTTCTTGTCAAATAGATGTTCCTGCACATAAGATGAGAATTCAGTTTTGTTTGGAAACCCAAGCTTTACTGGTCTTGGGTTCTTCCAAAGATAATGACATGAGTGAACCAAATGATATGCATGGGGGTTCAACAGAGGTATTTGAAGAAGAGGTTTGGGCTGCAGCATCTTCCTTGATCTTCCAGTCCACCCTTTGGCTGATCTTGGAGGATGAGCTTGTTGAAGCTTTTGCAGCATGGTCTTCTTCCGAAGCTTCTTTCTTTTCGGAAGAAGTCCTCACCACCTTTTCTTCCAAAGCAGTCTTCTTCTGGGATGGTTTCAAGGGAGCTTTCTTGTTCTTCCGAACCTTAGTAGCTTTTGCTTCCGAAGCCATTTTCCCTTCGGAAGAAGGAGTTTCTTCCGAAAGCAACTTGGCTTTGGAAACTAGCTTTTCCTTCTTTAACTCTTGAACCGTATGGAAGGGTCCAAATATGAAACCTTCCCTGACTCCTTCTTTCCTAACATTATTTGCATAATGTGTGCTTGTAGGATTGTAGTAACAATCTTTTGCCATATGATTTTGCAGGCCACACATGATGCATGCAATGTTAGCCTTTTGGGGAAGTGAGGGTTGCTGTTTCTTGGTTTTCTTTTCTTTGTCAGCAACCTTTCCCTTTAACTTCTGATCTTTTGGTAGGACAGGAATGCTGGAATTACATTCTTTTCCTGAATCAGAAGTACCCAACACTTGGAAACCAGCTGAAACAAAGACACCCTTCTGTTTGGGGTCAATTTTCAGTTTGGATTCAGCCACTTTCTTAGCAGTTCTTCTAGCAGCTTTAGCTCCACTTCTTCTGGCTTTGGTGGTTAGGATTTGATCATCACAGGAGGCGATAGGTGTATCTACCTGTTCCTTCCTTGTGGTGGCCACTATTGGTGCCTCATCCTTTAACTCTGGAAAGAAAGGGTCAGCAGTTGGAACCTCTTGCTCTTTAGTACCACATCTAGGCTGTCTGATAGACTCATAGGAATGTGGTGGAGCAATTTCATTGGTTCCAACCCTTCTTTGTTCTGATAACAGAGTTTGGAATGGGAGGATGATGCAAGAATAGCTTGGAAGTTTTGCTCAGAGATAGCATGCTTCCGGGCCTGAGCCTCAGCAGTGACAAGCTGGGCTTGAGCCTCAGACAATTTGGATATCAGATCCTTGATTTGAGTCTTGTAGTTAGTGTGTTCATGTTTCAAAAGAGATACAGTTTTCTCCAACTCGTCAATTTTCTTTTGATAGTCAGATTCAGCTCTTTTAAAATCAGATTTTAGAATATTTAAAGACTCAATGTCAAATCTGATTTCCATATTATAATCCTGATAGAGTTTAACTTTAGCTATACAGGCTGGAGTGCAGAGATGTTCATATACCTGGGCATCATCTATTCCGGCCATGAGAGCTTGAGCAGGAGTCACATCCTGTACCATGAAGCTCCAGTCAACTTCTTGAGCCATTGCGGCCGTCTCAGTTGACTTCTCAGTGGGCTTTGAGGTTGAGGGATGTGTGGAGGCCTGTGGGGTTCCCGGATTGGTCTTGGGAGCCTTGCATTCTCTTGCAAAATGACCCAGTTGGTTACAGTTGTAACACATTGCCCTGGTCTTGTCAAACCCGAACTTGTTGGTGGTTGGGTTCTGAGGGAAGTGCCTTCCAGTTCTCTTAAAGAATATCTTTGCTCTGTAAGTTAAAAGAGCCATTTGCTGGACAATGTCCATGTACTCTACGTCATCTGGGCTGAAGCACTCAAGATCATCAAAGCAGTATTGAAAATCTCCTGAGTGTCCACCTCCTGAGACAAAGGCACAACTTTCCTAGAAGGAGTTGTGTTGAGCCTGTTGAGACCTTGGAGTCTCAGGATAAGTGATGTAGGGACCAGATGAGCAGGATGGCTGCTGATAAGTCAGGAAGTGCTAAGGTTGAGGGGTTAATGAGCCTTCAGCAACCATTAAAGCGTTGCTAGCAGGAAGACTCATAGATCTACTTGTTTGATGGCCCTTCTTGCTCTCCATCTCTAGACGGTATCCATCAAGGATGCCATAGAGCTCAGTCATGGAAAGAGTGTTCAAGTTTTCTGTTCTCTTGATAGAGACACAGTAGAATGTCCACTCATTTGGAAGAGCACTCATGAACTTTCTCATGAGATCTCTAAGTTCAGGAGTGATCTTTACAGACTGAAGGGAAGAGATAAGATCCATGTACCTGAAGTACTGCTGGCTGAGGGTCTCTCCAGCAATATGAGTGAAGTTCTCGAACTGCTGCTTCAGTGAGTCCTTCTTTGAGTCGTTGGAGCAAGAATACATCTGAGAAAGTGCATCAAACAATTCTTTGGCAGTCTTGCAATGCTCGAACCCCACCATAATAGAGTTCGGTATTGCAGTCATGAGAATGGTCATAGCATTGCTATCGATGTCCATCTTCTTTCTGTCTTCATCAGAATAGTCCTCGACAGCTTTCTCTATCATGGCACCGTTTCCACCAGGTGAAGCCACCTTTGGCTTGTACGGTCCATTGACAATCGAGTTCCACATTTTGCTGTCTTGGTATCTAATGAAGCCTTCCATTCTTCTACTCCAAGACCTGAAGTTTTTAGGGGTGATGATTGGCGCTTTGGTCATCGTCCCCATTTCTACTTCAGATTTGTTGAGGGCCATTTGAGGAGTGGGTGGTAGGGAGGAGTGAAAACAGGTTGATTTGGATGGTTAGATCATGCAATCAAGAGCCTGAGAAGCTCTGATACCAATTGCAGGATCGGTCTTTGTCACTTAAACACAAATGTTTTCTCTCAAACTCACCTAGAATCACACTCGGGTAAGAATCAAAGAGTTGATCACAATATGAAAAGTACTTAAGAACACAGAAAGATAATTTTCAAGAT
This sequence comes from Flaveria trinervia, assembly GCA_025506515.1. Classification (NCBI taxonomy): domain Eukaryota; kingdom Viridiplantae; phylum Streptophyta; class Magnoliopsida; order Asterales; family Asteraceae; genus Flaveria; species Flaveria trinervia. The sequence goes on from CM046448.1 coordinate 7,475,905, forward strand.
ACTTTTATATATTGATTCTCAACTCAAGATACAAAGACTTTTACAAGCAGATTGTGTGTTGTTATGAGTTACAGGAGAACCTATATATAATACTATCTACAACCAGATATACTTTGATACCAGTTGGGATCCTTTAGCTAAAGCTATACTACAAGACTATAGTTTAAGGTATCTCGAATAAAGTCTTATCTGAGATTTGGTATTCTGAACATGTCCCTGACTTACCTTTTGTCACCAACTAAAGATGGAAACTGTACTATCATGGAAAAGGTAACAGTGGAATAAAGTATGGTCAACAGCATGGTTCTTTAGGAAGAAGCCATGTTGTATCAGAAGTCTGCAGCGGAGTGTCAGAGACCATACTTGTGTCCACTGGTTATAGCAGTGTCTTCCGAAGGTTAAATGGCTTCGGAAGAGTAAGTACTTCCGAAGCCACTTTATACTTTGGAAGAGGCTGCTTCTTCCAAGACTTGGAGACTTCTTCATCATACTTCAGAAGTGGTCTTTACTTTATTCTTCTAAGTCTTGAACTTCGGAAGTATGCATTTGTCTTCGGAAGTAGAGTTCTGTCTTCGGAAGTTGGACTTTTCCTTTGTCTTCGGAAGAACTCTACAATCTTTCGGAAGTTCCATGAAAAGCTTCGGAAGCCTTTGCATGCAACATCAAAATAACTTAAGTGATCTAGTTTTGGTTGCATTAGCCTTCTTCTTGATCCAACACATAGGAAAGACTCATCACTATTGGCTTTAGACAGAAAACATGAAACTTCTCCAGAGGGAGAGGTTTCTTGCAAATCCATCTTGTACATGTTTCCTTTTCTGGAGGCTCTAAGCAGGATATGCTCATGAGGAATGACCATACTAGGCTTAAGAACAATACACTCATGCTCAGTAAAAAGCATGTTATGACTTTGATCATAAAATTGAGATACACTCAGAAGATTGTATCCAAGCTCCTTTATAAAGTTTACCTTTTCTATGCTGAGCTTACCATTTGTGACCTTGCCCCTACCAGAAATGTAACCACTTCATCTCCTCCAAAAGCAACAGGTCCTCCATCAATCCTTTCAAAGTTCTGGAGTAGTGACCTATTACCAGTCATGTGCCTGGAGCAGCATTGTCTATGATCCAGACATTTCTGTCTGTCTTCAGCTGTCCCGGCACAAAAGAGAATGATTAGTTACATCTAGAAACCCAAGGGTTGCTTGTCTTGGGCTCATTTGCAGAAGGTAATTTAACAGTAATAGATCCTATGGTTGTACTAAGAGGATCTTGAGCTGTTTTTGATGGAGAAATCTCAGTCACTTGGTCTTTCTTAGACGTCCACACCACCTTGGAGTCTTGGACTTGACCTTCAAAACTTTAGAAGCTTTTGGAGCTTCAGAAGTTTTGATGACTGAACCTTCGGAAGATTTTGCAAACATTGCAGCAGACTTCACTGCTTCGGAAGAACTCCTTTCTTCCGAGACCAAATATTCTTCCGAAGAGAATTTTCCACTTCCCTTCTTGTTAGATTTGGAACTTCCGAAGGAAACTTGTTTTCCTTCTGAAGCCTGAATCTTCTTAGAACTCTTTGAAGACTTTGTTTTGGCCGTATGGACAGTACCTTAAGGATTGAAGGGAAAATCTTTTACAATGTGAGTGGTGCTGCCACACATAACACAATTCATTTTCTTCTTTACAAGAGCCTTGTCTTGAGAATAAGACTGTCTTGGTCACTTCTCTTCTCCACCTTCATCTTTGCAGATGCTGAGACAGTCCTCTTGGGCTGAGAATTGTGCTTGGAGTTTGATGGACCAGGATGTGCAGCAGTGGTACACAACAGATCCGTCTTCTTCTTGCTGCTGAGATGAGTTGAGCAAGAACCAGAACTCTTAGCAGAGTTTTGGTTGATGTCTTCAGTCCCTACCACTTTAAACCCTGCAGAAATAAAAACTTGTTTCTGCTTAGAGTCGAAAGTAGCCTTGATCTCTTGAGCCTTCCTTGCCTTTCTTTTGCTCTTTTTGATCAAGTTCTTTCTCATGGACTTGGTCATCACAGTCTTCACTTTCTCCTCAGAAGGATAGTGGCCCTTCTTGGAATCCTCCTCTTCACTCTTTGTAGAGGGATTCTTCACTATCTCTTCTTCATCCTCCTCACTCATAGGATCTATGAGAGGAAGCTCATCTTCACAAGTTCCACACCTAGGAGATCTTACTGACACGATTGTGTGTGGAGGAGCTATCTCATTGGATCCCAGTCCCTGTCTGTTCTGATAGCACACTTTGTTATGCAAGGATGAAGATATCATGTTCTTGAAGGTCTCTTCTTCAAGAACACTCTTTTCTGCACTGGCTTTGCTGATCACAAGCTCAGCCTGGCACTCAGTTAACTTGGTTATGAGGTTTTTAATTTGAGTCCTAAAATCTGTGTGTTCATATTTTAGAACTGAAATGGTTTTCTCTAAGTCTTCTATTTTCAGCTTATAATCATTTTTAGACTTTCTAAAATCAGATTTTAAAATGTTTAAGGACTCAATATCAGATCTCAGTTCCAAGTTATAGGACCCGTACCTGTTAACTTTAGCAATGCATTCAGTAGTACAGAGATGTTCCAATACCTTGGCTTCATCATGATCTGCCATCAGTGCTTGGTTTGGAGAGGCATCTTCAACCTGAAAGCTCCAGTCAAACCCTCCTTCTTCAACAACAACAACAGCTTGCTGCTTTGACTTCTCATTATGGAGAGCTTTGTCAGTGTAGTTTGGTCTGGATTGTGTTTGGCCACCATTTGTTCTAGGTTCCTTACACACTCTGGCAAAATGGCCCATCAGGTTACAGTTGTAACACTTGACTTTACCTTTGTCCAGTCCAAACTTTCCACTGGTTGCATTGCTTGGAAACTTCCTTCCAGTCCTCTTGTAGAACTTCTTGGCTCTGTGAGTGAGAAGAGCCATCTGCTGGACTATTTCCATGTATTCCAGATCATCTGGATGAATACAGTCCAGGTCTTCAAGAGTGAAAAGAGAGTTGCCATAACTTTTATCAGAAGACACAAAAGCTTGAGAAGAGCTTGTCTCTTGGAATGGGCTTCCTTGAGTGTAGTTCTCCTTTGGTGTCTCTGGGAAGGTGATGAAAGGACCCTTGGGTGAGTTGTCAGGGTAGCATAAGAGATGATGTTTGGGTTCTATGCTATCCCTTTCAACCACATGTAGGGCTGAACCCATTTGATTGTTGGAGTTTCCAGATGAACCTTGCATGTTCATCTCCATTTGGTATCCACTGAGAATCCCATATAACTCTGTCAGAGTAAGAGTTTTGAAATTTTCAGTTCTCTTTATCACCACACAGTAGTGTGTCCACTGCCTAGGAAGTGAGAACATGAACTTCCTTACAATGTCTCTGTTTTCAAGAGAAACTCCTCCATCCACTAGGGTATCCACAATCTCAACATATCTAAAGTACTGCTGAGTCATGGTTTCACCTGTTTTGAAGGTGAAGTTTTCAAACTGCTGCTTCAGGAGATCCTTCTTGTTCTCCTTGGCTTCAGAAGAACCCTCATACATCAGTTTCAGTGCATCCCACAACTGCTTGGCTGTTTTGCACTTCTTGAAACCTCTGTACACAGAGTTTGGAAGGGCAGTTTGAAGAGCTGTCATGGCTTTTCTGTCTATCTCTACTCTCTTCCTATCTTCATCAGAGTAGTTAGCCACATCTTTGGGGATCATACCAGCACCAGTAGCAGAAGGTGTGCTGGGTATGAAAGGTCCATTCTCAATAGACTCCCACATTCTTGAATCAAGAGACCTGATGAAACCTTCCATTCTTAAACACCAGGTGTCAAACTCATCAAGAGTGATCAGTGGGGACTTATTCATGGTTCCAGTTTCCATATCAATTTTGGAAATGGCTGCCATTTGAAAAGTTTAGTATTTGTGTGTGTGAGGGATCTAAAGATGGTGAGATCTTATATCAAGAGCCTGGAATGCTCTGATACCAAATGCAGGATCGTTGAAGGGTGAAGAGTTACAACACAACAACACAAAGAGGAAATAAACTAAACTTAGATCAAACAGTAAACTGGATTAACCAAGTGGTGACACTAAGAACACAAGTAATATATGAGACAGAACACAAGGAACAAAAGTGTTTGGTTTTCAAGAATGCAGTATATTGCCTTCTCTATGTTCTATTACAAGTGTTACAAAAGCATATTCGAAGATACAAGAACATGAGATACTTATACAACATCCTACAGCCGGCTATACTTTGAAAGCCAGCTGGATACAATTGACTAGACACACACAAAATCAATTGTAGAGTCAAAAGGCAGATTGCCTTTTGACTAGTGACTATGACATGCCATAGCTCACATCCTTATCTATTACAAAAAGGATAAAGTACATAAAGTAGAAAGTTACAACTCAAAACCTCAATGTACAGTTACCAAAAGCATGGACCTTTTCACCAAACCATGTTAGTTGGTGACTTGCAGAGTTACAGCGGAATGTGTCCAGCTTTATGGAACAGTACATCAGATAAAGCATGTTACTAAAAGTCTTCGGAAGAAATCTGTCTTCATGAACTTGAAGCTTCGGAAGACTTTGTCTCTGAGGCTTCGGAAGACTTCATCTTTGGCTTCGGAAGATGTTGGTCTTGGCTTCGGAAGATTTCACACTTAGAGTATTTCTGTTGCACATGTGAAACTTCCGAAGCATTCCACTTCAATGCACTTGTGCAGCATGCAGGAAAGACTAAAGATGTTTAGGTTGCATCAGCCTCTTCATTAATCTCTACAATAATCAACTAATTTATCTACCAAATCAAACTTAATAAACCAATTAATATAACTAACTAAATAAACCCTCTAACAATTAGACAATGACAAGATTAGTCAACACTTTCCATGAATATCTAATTTATCTCATACTACTATATTTATTCTTTATGTCTATCTTAGTCTAGTTTTTCGCTGTTTAATATGATAAGTTTATCTCATGAATTAGGGTTATCGAGTCCCAGTTATTAGTCATAGTTTATCTCCTTTGCAATCAGTATTCATATAGGTTTTTTTCTCATTAATGAATTGAATTGTTTTTTGTGTGAGATTGGTTGCTCGAGACTTTAATCAAACATAATCAGTTTGCATCATCTTTTGTTGTCATACAAACAACTGACTGGTGTGTTTATTAAGTTAAAAGTTGTGGAATATACGTGTAAAAATTTAAATTTGGTTAAATAATTATGTTTATAAAAAGTTTATCAAAGTGATCTTTTAAGTAATAAAACTTTACCCGAATTGTGATTCACTGTGTGCATCATGATATATAGGCATAATATATATTACTCTTAAAAGTTATAAAACCTTTTATTATATGAAATGTAGTTTATTACTTTTCTATTATTATCTTCAATCTTTTCAGAATTATTTTAGCTTGGCTCCTAGTACTAAAAGAGAAGAAGCATAGATACCACCTTAGGAATTTTCATTTAATTTTTTTCAATATCATATGGCGTTTGAAAAATAAACAAGATTATTAATAAGTATAATTTTGAAAGAAAATAGAAGTCGAAAAAGGTGTAATCATTTGAAATGATTTTTTGTTTTATAGACAAAAACGATTCTTTATTCTTCATAATCACTTGTTTTCTAAAGTGTCGATCATTACATTAAGAACTTCCAAATTAGGCTTATTGTCATGCGTGTTTTTTTATCAAGTAAACCTTCATTCTGGTTCACCTCATGTCTTTTAATCTAACATTTTTTAAGTTAGTAAATTTTCTAAATAGAAAAGTTATAATTAACAAACAATTTGCACGGTTTTTTTACAATATGAATTTTTATTTTTCATATCATTCATAGAGTGAAAAAGATCAAAAGATGCAGTATTTTCAACGCACATATCAGAAAATTATTGTCAATAGCATGATAGAGTCGGAAAGTTTTAGGATTTTCAATTACGAAATTCACTAGTTTTCACAAACCAGCATATAATTGTTTTCATGGTTTTCATTCTTTCACATAATGTTATTATCTTCTTGATTATTTCATCTTTTTTCTTCTTATTTATGAGTTTATATTGCTTCTTATATATAAGCTAGTTTTTAACGAATGTAATTGGCCACAACCATCATAACCTAACATATTTGATCTTGTTTAACACTCATTTATGATAACTAAATGTAAACAAACTTAACTTTTCCTTAACAATCATAATTTCTCGTAAATTACCATTAATGTATATAATTTAACACTTATATTCATAACTCGATCATAGCTAAACTTTGACATATTCAATCGATTTTAACTATTATAATCAAACATATTTGACCCTGATCGACGCTAAATATTAATAATTATAATTATCACAACATATAAAATTAGTTTTTTTCTTCTTTTAACTAAAATAAATGACTAGATGATTGAATATATACCATTTAGTTAAAAATTGATACAATCTTAAACTTCACCAATACTTAATCCACATTATACCCTTAGATTCATCTTATATTTAAAAAATAGTAGTCCTAACTTATTTTTATCTTTCTTTTAAAAAATCACATTTAATAAGACTTTATTTCATTACAAAATATAAAAGCATATAATATTATTTTAAGAAAATAATACAAACATACACACGGTTAATTAAATAATAATATTTATATTATTATTATTATTATTATTATATATTCTATTACCAGCGGTGAGTGTAACCGCTGGTAGAAACAATCTGGACCGTTGGATAAAGCTGAAACTAAATCCTGTCCGTATAAATTAGGCAGTTTTGGCGGTTACGAGTTGGTTTCCGACGGTTTTCTCAGTCTCGGTACATCCTGCGATTATTTGGGTGAAGACCCTAGAATTCAGCAACACAACATCGTGGATTGGTAGTTCACCCTATAACCGTTTCAGGTAATCTATTAAAGCAGCAATCATCCGCCACATTTTGCTAATGTTTTGTACCTGAATTAAAAGCAACCGAGAAATCAATGGAGATGTTCATCACTGACCTGTCGAGTGAGTGGTTTACTTGCGGGTAGTGGGGCTGATTAATCATCGTCTTCATCACAGAACCGATCGAGTTCTTCATCAGGTACCAATTAGTTTCTTCATCAGACACCACCCTCGCCATTCCTTTTCCCCGTTCGCTTGGCCACCCGTTTACTCCGTCGTCTGAAACCCCTCATCACAAACCCTCATGAACTCGTGACTTAACATCAGGTTCCTCCGCTCAATTTTGGGTTATTCTTTTGCTCGATTGATCTTTGTTTTGTTCCATTTATTTGATTTCATCATGTTTATTTTCTATTTCATCAGGTTGTTCTTTTATGGGTTCTTGATTTAGGAACAAACAGGCTGGAACAATCGATTTAATAGGACCAAAATCAAATACGAGCTTTATATCTTTCTTAAACCATTGATTGAGAAAGTTGATAAGCGAATGGCAAGGCCAAGGCCAGAGGTAGTAAAGGGAAGGCAATAGCCAATCAGGCATGCTAAAATCTCGGTAATTTACATTTATTGTAGTTTAGAATTTCAGTTTCTTATTACCAATTAGTTATGAATGTGTATTTTTTCCAAGAAAATATTGCCTTTTGAGAATTGAAATTATCTGCCAAAGATACGATTTAGGTTTATTAACATTCGAATCCAATGTGTATGAGAATATAAGATTATTGTATGGACTACTCAATAAACAATTGCACCTGTCATAAAATATCATCAACCATTATGTTAACTATAAGTTATATTCTTTTTTATATTTTTTTTTCTCTATTATGATATTTTTTATTTTGAAACAGGTGGGAAGTATCACTCCCTCATGTAACTATTCTTCTTGTCAATTGAGGTACTGATCCGTATTTTATAAACTGAAGCCAGTTTTCTTTTGTTAAATGTTGGATTTGGTGATGGACAAAGATTACAACTTAATGTTTTTTATGTAATTATTATCTTCTTACATAATGTCACACTACCAATTGTATTATATATTTTGTACAAATATGACAGTATATATAAATGCATTACAATTTATTATGGCTTCCATCTTCGTTAGCATTCTTATTATCACATTCTGATTTTAAGCTTTTCGTTGATCTTGAAATTAGTTTACTTGCATGCATGTGATTGAGAAATAGGTTTTATTGTCTAATGGCTCTTACAATCCAGTACTAGAATTTTTATAGTTAATTTTGGTTTTATGCCTCATTTATGCAGATAGTAGATTTTCGCTTCGCTTCAGTGCAGATATTGGGTACTAACTTTAGTAAATCCGTGTATTACACGTGTTAAATAAATAAAATATTGATATAATAAATATATTAATTATAAAATGATATTTTAAGATATGATATAACTGAAATTACGTATTAGAAATGACTATAAATAATAAAACAGTTATATCAACTTTTTTAAAAAAATTTAAAAATAAATATTTTATCTAAAATAAACCATATAAAAATGACATATATAAAAAATTTTCTTATTACAACTCCTAAATTTGATTATTTTTTGTTTTAAAAAATTGACTTATTAAAAATATCAATTTATTTAGAAATAACCTTAATATATAGATTTCTTTCTTATTTATTATATATTAGATTGTATTAAAATATTTTTATTAGTAATTAAGGTAAATATTTAATAGGAGAGAGAGGCGGGAAAAAAATAGTACGAATAATTGTAATGCTGACACGTGACACCTTCATTTACCCTTTTATTAGAGTAGTAAGATAAAATAACTTGATGTAATTAGTGTAAATAATGGTTATTTTGATGGTCAAGCAAGAAGTTGTAAAAGGATGTAAGGAATCAGATTTGATTTGTATTTTTCAATATTTTGACCTAATTCGATCTACGACAAAGTAAGATAAAGTCAATTATGTTACAATTTAAATGGATAAATCTACAATTTTGTTATTGGGGTTATGTCACTTGAATTTCATGTCGGTATTTTGGGGAATCATTACATGTGTTGTTTTATGTTAGTTTGAAGTTGCTTGATTTGTTAAAAAGTTGAGTTCAAACTTTTACCTAATTATATCGTAAAATTTATCAATTTCGAGACTAATTATTCATATGATTCCCAATTTGTAGCACCCCCATTCCAGCAATGCAGTTAAAATTACTTTACTTGATGTGATTTTCTATTTTCTAATGCCCAATGTTTGTGTAACTTATGATGATAGTTTCAGCGTAAGGTTTTGAAGATTGTTAATTTTATTATAATGTTGATATGTTTGGTGTTTGAGCAGGTATGGCTGATTATTTCGAAAGTTTTTGTAACTACAACCTATAGATGGAGTTAATTTAAGGTATTTGTGATTTTTTTAGGTTTAGTTTAGTTTCATTGAGATTGTTTGATTTACATTGCAGGTCTATTTGTGGTTTGTTCTTGCAGGTAACAAGATGGGCATGTTCGCTAATGGGTCATAACATGATATAATTGAATTAGGTAGTTTTTGGTATTGTCGAAGCACGTCGTTTGGGTTATATTGACCCCAAACAAATTATTCTTTTTATTTATAGCTACTATGAAAAATTAATGGTCACATAATTATTATATTATTACAATATTAATAGGTTTTTAATAAAACAATTCAAGTTTCTCGAAAATTACAATTTGAATTACTTTTGACGTGCTTGCTATGGCCTATTATTTTTAACCATACAAATTTGGCCCGTGAAACTAAGAAAGGCAAGATAGTTTTTCAAGTAGCAATATTAGAGAATTTACATGTAAAGTTGGTAATTATAACGCCTGAGTTGCGGCATATTTTGATGTTATTAGGCCACATGTTGCGAAAAGTTTGTACAAGCTCCCTTTGGTTAGGCTTAAATTCATATATACATTGTATTAGGTTAAGATGCTGCCATCGACTTTGAATCATGTGTGTCTTAGGTCAGTAAGACTGCGTGAAACAAAGACCTGAACAATTCATGAGAAGTTTTTGGTGAACTTATAGGGCATTAGAATTTTCTTTTGAGTGAATAAATTTCTAGAGCTTAGTGTTGGGTAAGTTATGTTTTTAAAAATGGTTACATAAAAAGTAAAGAATACTAACAAACCTTTCTATTGTTTGCTAAGAATACTAAATGAACCACAAAAGATAAATAGTTCATAGTGTTTGTGGGTTATGGCTGTGATGTTTATGTCTTATTCTATAGCATGTACTTGACTATTAAAATCATGGAAAACAAAGGCTTAAGAGATCAAATGGCAAGTCCAATGCATAGATTACATATGCAAAATTCATAAAAAATTTCGACGCAACCTACCCATTGTTTACCATATATGTCCGTTAAATTACATTTTCATTTTACTATATTATTTATGTTTTTATGCTTAAGTTGTTTAGTAGTGGCTTATTATCTTTATGTCATCTTTGTCATATTGTAGTCCTTTATTTGCTGTTTAATTATGTTAAATATTTGTGCATTGATGTTAAACACAAAAAAATGTATAGAATGTACTTGAATATAACGATGATATTATGACGTTAAAATACCCGGCCACCGGACGGGTATAAAACTAGTTACTACTACTACTTATAATATTAGTAATAATATTACTTATAATAACAATAACAATAACACGTACATAAAATAATAATAAAAAAATAATAATATTATTAATAATTATAATTTTTACTTTTATTAATATCATATTTAAGAAAATTATAAAATATTATGACGACGACATGTATTGGCCATAGGTTTTCATAATGACGGAACTATTTCCCTCCTAGTTATTTCGGGGGAAAAAATAAAAAAAATGTTTTGATCTACGGCGATGACATATCGTCGCCATAGAGTTTTCATGATGGCGGGACGACAAGTCGTCATCACAGAGCTAGAATAGCAAAAAATTAAAGTGATCATATGGTGACGGCCTGTTGTCGTCTTAGGGTGAGCCATAGCGACAACAACATTTCGTCGTCCTAGACAAAATTGTGTAAGGATGTGACTTATAAAAATTTCATAAATAATTCTTTCCAAACACTGAACATCAATGGTTTGATGATTGATGAATCTCTAATGATAACAATTGAGAACATCTTTTTTAACGAAAAACTTCATTTTCAAATATAGTTAAGATTAAAGAAAATGTTTAAAGAGAAAGAGACAAAACCAGCAGGAGTGTGAAAAATTGCATCGACTGGACATTCATTAATACTGTCAAGCTGAAAAGGTACTAAACTAAAGGAAGAGAGATGAAACTTTTTTAAATTTTATAAAACATAAACTGTAATCATTTTAAGTTTCTTTATAAAAACCATCGAAAACACACCATACAGAATAAATATTTCGGCATACATGTAACGTCATATAAATATTAAATAACTAAAACAAAATACGACACAACAAATAATGTATAGTTACCATTTATTGTGTAGGATCTTGGTGAGCGTATATATGTGCGAACTTATATGAAAAATAATTTTGTGATAGTGCAATATTATATGAAAATTTATTTTGTGATTTCGTTAATTTTAAAATAATATATTTTAAAAATTATAATATAAAAACAAATAAAATCTGAAAGTATTTTTAAGTATGCTAGTTAAAGAAGGTTGTACATTACATCCTAAAGATTGTACCATAATGAACGGTAAATATGCAATTTACTGTTATAAACAATTACTTGTTGCTTTGATGATATGTTTGAGTTATCTTGTTTTTCATTAGATATTGAAGCAGATAAAAACACGAAATATAAAAAGAAGACGCATAAAAAGTAAATAGACTTTTGAATTAGAAAACCATTACATCCCACCATCACTTTTCATAAAAATAATATAAATTTGACGTTTATTTTCAAATCTTGATAAATAAAAAAAAGTAACAACTTATAATTGAAACTAATAACTAATAACTAATAAGCATCTGAAATAATAAATCTACAAGTAGAAAGTTTAAAATTAAACACAATCAATCAAAATAGCAAATTTTAAGGGAAGACGGATCAAGCCAAAATCAAGATTCACATGAGGAAATTAATCATAATGTCTGACCCATTACGCTATTTCGTCCATATTATACCTCCTCGTAACCCCAAAGCAATTAATAGTTATCTACCTTAATTTTTTGTCAGTTTTAGCTGTCTTGCTCCAGACATAAGTTTGCTAAATACAAGTTCAAAAAATATATATGTTGAGATATAACTTATAAGCCTAAGATGAGTCATTTAGCATTTGTTTAGATGACCAAAACGAGCCACTAGAAGAAGTCTTTGTACACAATAGATCTATCAATTAGAATATTATATTACAAGGTCCTTGGTCATATTACATTATTATTATTATTATTATTATTATTATTATTATTATTATTATTATTAGTATTATTATTATTATATTATTATTTTAGTCTATTACTACTCTTTCAACGACTTTAATTATGATTTGAATTTTTAAACCACCATCACACACACCAATAATGCATGCATTTTCTCTGAACCAAATGATAGTGACCGATGAAAAATTTATTGACCTTCATCGTTTTCTGCAGATCTGCTAGCTTAGATCGATGCTCACGTATACAAATTAAGCCCACCACACTTGACCAAAGCTCCACACTTTGCGCTTCATGATGGGATCTAATATTAATCAAATGTCTCTTCAAATCTTGATCAAGATTTATGGTGTTTGTGTGTTCTCTTTGTGGTTTTTGCTCATCTCTAATGGAGTTGAGGTTGCAGCTTTCAAGAACCGTAGATCGCCATCGAAAGCTTCGCAACCTTACAGGACTGCATATCATTTCCAGCCTTCCAAAAACTGGATGAATGGTATGTACACGCAACTTTCTCGGTTGAAAACCGGTTTTGTAGCTGTTTTTAGTTTATAGTAACAGTAGCGGAGTTTTCTAGTCGAGGGTCATCATAATATTCTTTTTATGGTTTTCTTTAAAAGGCTCGGTTTTTACAAATAAAAAACTGACCAAATATGATTACTGGGTGAAGGGACCCTCTTGACCCTCTATCAGTTCTGCTATGTTAATTTATTATTTATGTTATAGAGTGGATTAATTTTTTCATGTTCTTTCTTGTTCTAATGATTGGTGTTACATGTTCAAATGGTTGCTGATGGAATTTGCAGATCCTAATGGTAAACACACAATCTTCTATAAACTTTAAGTACACTTCTTAACGTGCAATTTGCTGTTTCTTAATGAAACATGACACAAAACGTTTGGGTACGGTTGTTTTAATTATTATTTTGTAACGCAGGACCGATGTATTATAAAGGGGTCTACCATTTATTTTATCAATATAATCCATATGGTCCACTGTGGGGTAACATGTCATGGGGTCATGCTATATCATATGATCTTATTAACTGGGTGCATCTTGATATTGCTCTTTTACCAAACGAGTCTTATGACATCAACGGCTGTTTTTCTGGCTCTACGACGATTCTACCAAATGGTGAGCCCGCGATCCTATACACAGGTGTTGATGCCAACGGACACCAAGTGCAAAATTTGGCATTTCCTAGAAACACATCCGACCCGCGACTAAATGAATGGGTCAAGTCATCACTTAATCCTATATTGAGTCCTCCAGATGGGATTGACCCATCAATGTATAGAGATCCATCGACGGGTTGGATGGGCCCGGATGGAGAATGGAGGGTTGTGATTGGAAGTCAGCTAGATCATCAAGGATCAGCAATTCTTTACAAAAGTAGAGATTTTAACACCTGGATTCGGTCCCCGAGCCCGTTACACTTCTCTAAGAAAACAACAATGTGGGAATGCCCTGATTTCTATCCTGTTATTGTTGATGGGAAAAATGGGCTCGATACATCGGTTCGAGGGAAGAACATTAGGCATGTTCTTAAAGCTAGTTATAATAACAGTGACTATTATGTACTGGGAACTTATGACCCGAAAACTGACCAGTACATCGTTAATGCGGACTTTATGGACCGTAAAGGGTGGTTGTTGTATGATTATGGAAGGTTTTATGCTTCGAAGTCATTCTATGATGGTGAGAAGAAGAGAAGGATAGTATGGTCATGGGTTAATGAAGGTGATACTGAAGCAGATGCTATTACTAAAGGCTGGTCTGGCCTTCAGGTAATCTAGACTTTGTTTTCTTTACATTTATTCAAAAGTAGCGATTCGGGTCTGGTTGGGCTGACATGCAAACGCTTTTTTAGTCTGTTCTTAAATTTAATGCAACTAACTAATACGGTTATAACAACTATATTATAATTGTAAGTAATAACGAGTTTTCAGACCATTCCCAGGAGCATCTGGCTCAGCGCAAATGGAGATCAGTTGGTACAGTGGCCCGTTAAGGAACTTGAGAAACTACGCACACAGAAGGCGCATTTCGAGAACAAAATTCTCAACGGTGGGTCAATGATTGAAATTTCTGGCATCAAAGCTGCACAGGTGACTAAATCTAATCTTGTATTACTTGAGCCATATCAAGATTAAAGATATCAAGACAACTGGTTTGACTTCTATGGTCAAACAAAACACCTTACAAATCAAAATATTAATCTTAGTTTAGTTACCAATTAGATTACAAACAGATTCTATAGTAGATTATATCATGTACATCCTTTTATTGACATCAAACAGACCAAAAAGTTATTTACTCTGTATCAGCTCTGGAGCTGAGAAGTTGCTCATTTCACCTTAATAATCAACGGGTCACACAAATTCAAACGACAGTAAATTACCTCTTGTTGCAGGCTGATGTAGAAATCACATTTATCTTGTCGAATCTCAAACACGCTGAGGTATTGAGTGCTAATCAAGTAGTTGATCCCCATATTCTATGCACACAAAAGAACGCTTCAATAAGTGGCAAATTCGGGCCTTTTGGCTTGATGGTTTTGGCTTCCAAGGACCTGGCTGAACACACTGCGGTCTTCTTTCGCGTATTTAAAACTGCTAACAGTTACCAAGTACTCATGTGTGCTGACCAAAGCAGGTTATGTCCAAAGCTACTAAACTTTATAAGCAATTACTGATTCAAATTGACTACATAAACTATAAATAACTAGAAAGCCGATTGATGCTGTTTTTCGACGTTGTTATTCTTAAAACAGGTCATCTCTAAGACCAGAGGTTGAAAAATCAATCTATGGAGCAATTCTTCCACTCGATCCTCGATATGCAAAGATTTCCTTGAGAACCTTGGTATGCTGTTACCAGTTTTTAAAAATATTTTGCTTTCAAAGAAACTTTTTATTTATTTATTTACCATTTTGATGTTTGATTTGCAGATAGATCACTCCATTGTTGAGAGTTTTGGTGGAGAAGGATTAGCATGCATTACATCAAGAGTTTATCCAAAAGTGGCAATTGAAGAACAAGCACATCTTTATGCATTCAACAATGGCACTCAGAGTTTGAGTATTTCAAGTTTAAATGCTTGGAGCATGAAGAAAGCTCAGATTGTTTCACTAAGGAAAAGAAGAAAGCCTATTAGATAAATGATCCCATGTATGATGTTGGATCAGTTGAAATTTTATGGCGTTAGAGCACGAATTGAGCACCCAAGTGAGTTATTGTAACGCCTCAGTCTGAAATGAAATGAGGTGTCAAATAAGTTACGTAATAAATAGCTTAAGTTTATATATGATTCCAAATGTTACAACCTTTTCACTTTTCTAAGTATTATTGTTTATTTCAACTCCAATCATGATAACTCCTTTGACATAGCCCATCATTACCTGAAGCGAATAAAGAAAACGAGTGCCGATGTTGTTAGTTATTTTAGTGTAATTGGATTAGCCGATGACAAATGCGATCGTAATATTCATAAAAAAGGTCAGGAGGAAGCGGAGTGTATATTTGTTTGAGTTTATCGTGATATTCGATATTGGAAACCTTCTTGAGGGCGAAACCCCTAAACAATAAGGGTTTCAAGGGGGCAACGCCCCCTTAGCAGGGTCCGGGGGTAGCGCCCCTAGTAGCGGGACCCAAGAGACGGCAACTATTTTTTTTATTTTGGTAAAAATGGTTTCATTAAAAAATACATTTATAAAACCAATGACAACAATATGAGAAAAACACTTGAATCTACAAATTATACCAAATGTAAATTAAAACGGAAGCAGATTGCAGAACACAATAGAAGTTGTAAATGATGCATGTTGAATCAAGAACAATCAGTGCTTTGATTACCACCCAAATCTATAGATCAAAACCCCCAAAATATCATACCATTTAAATTGCCTTTTAATTCAAGATCTGACCTTCGTTTGCTGGAAACGTGCTGAAGCTTAAAGCCGGGGTGATGAACTCAAAAGCACAATTACGCATGGCCGCTGAGTTGTCTATGTCAAGGCCACCTGTTGTGGCCACTGACCCTCTGTCGGACCATGACAACCAACATTCTCTCAAATAATGGTTGGTCCGACAACCAACATTCTCTCAAATTAACGGTTGTCATAGGGCGGGAGAGAGGCGGTGGTCGCTCTCTTCTCCCGATGCCCACAGCGAAAACACTAAAATGATAAGTCGGAGTCAAACTGTTGATCTATAAATCAACGATTGAAAATTCTATAGATACAATTCATTCACTTAGTTTATTAACTATATAGTAAAAACTAATATAAAGGGTGAGACCACTAGTGGTTAGTGTTATTCATACGAAACACCCAACAAATTAAATATTCAACACTAACATAGACGACGTAACCCCATAGACAATATTCTTATATCATATTCACGAATGTAGGGTTCTAAGAAAAGATATGCAATACAACTTGATAATTGGCATGTAAATTCTTGAACATTCTCATTAGTTTATATAATAAATTGAAACCTATCCTATGAAATAGAACTTGAATCCTACTCGGATTACATGACTAGTTTTCTAATAAAACTATTTTTAGTAAATTTAAAGAGTGCCAGCTCTTGAGTAATTGCACAAAAAACTTGAGTATCTTTCTGGATTGTCTTCCTGATCAATCAC
Organism: Flaveria trinervia; assembly: GCA_025506515.1. Taxonomy (NCBI): domain Eukaryota; kingdom Viridiplantae; phylum Streptophyta; class Magnoliopsida; order Asterales; family Asteraceae; genus Flaveria; species Flaveria trinervia. The sequence continues at coordinate 7,492,822 of CM046448.1, forward strand.
AACTAAAGCATTGTCTACATATCATATTATCATACCATAATCACATATAAGTTTTTTACATATGATATAAAATTTTAAAAGAAATTACATCACTGAAATAAGTATTTTTAATCTTTAAAATGCGTATAGTGCTGATATAAAAAATAAGTTTTTTTTAACTTATTGTATAATTTCATCATATCATTATGTAATTTTTGGTTTGATGAATATTACACAATTATCTGAATAGAAATATACAATAAACTTAAAATATAAAAAATTTACATTTTATATTATGGTGTTATATGAAAATCATCATTTTTTAAAAACATAATGTATAACACAATAGTCAACACTAAAGACAATGGGTAACATAATAACCGACACTAGACTTGATTATTAACAATAGACATAATAAGCTGATTGGCGAGTATTATACAATGACACTATCTGGATTACATAATGAGTTGAAAATGTAAAAAAGTTATATTTTTATCATTATGTTATTTGAAAATCATCATTTTAAAAAGGGGTAACTTTGTAAAGTAGTAATTAAGTTTTAAAATTATTTTAATTAGGTCATTCATACGGTTTTTGTTCCAATCAGGTCACTCCTAAAACTTTTGTCCCAATAAGATCACTAAGTTTCAAGATTGTTCTAATCAGATTATAACACTCCTAATCAATATGGTTTTTAATAGTTGCGCGTTTCAAGATCACTAAAACTTTTGTCCTAAAACAATTTAAAAAAATATGAGTGATCTAATTATAACACTTTTAAAACTTTATTGACTTGATCGGAACAAATAAAGTATAAGTGACCCAGTTGGAACATTTTTAAAACTTTAGTGATCTGATTATAACAAATAAAAATATGAGTGATCTAATTGGAACGCTGTTAAAATTTGTTTATTATTCAGTGAAGTTTTCCTTTTTAAAACACACAAATGGATAACACGATAGTTAGCATTAAACGTATTAGGTAACACAGTTACCAATATTTGATAATTAGCAATAGACACAATGCTTAGTTTGACAATGATTACAAAATGACCTGATTAGGATTCAAAATGAACTATAAAAACGTAAAATAAAATTAATTTTTTGCATTTTGTTATTTGAAAATTATTATTTCAAAAAACATAATGGTTAACGTTAGACACAATGAGTAACACAATGAATAACACTAGAATCGATGATTAGCAATAGACACAATGAGTTGCTTAATTAGGATTACAAAATGAACCGATCATAATTACACAATGAACTAAAAATTATAAAAATAGCATTTTTAACATTATATTATTTGAAATTCATCATTTTTAAAACACAATACATAAAAAAGGATCAACATTAGCTACAATGATTTGATGAATAATACACAACGACTTGATATTACACAATTAGTTATATTGGATTAAAAGTTAGGAGCGTTTAAAAAATATGAAATTAAAAAATTTAGTTAAAACTAGTATACCCTTAACCTATCATTTAAAGTTGTAATTATTTACCATTATGACACCTTATTATTAGATCTAAAATCTAAGATCTAATGAATAATAATATTTTTCATATTTTTTAAGTTTTTTTCTTACTTTTTACAATAACCTCATCCTAATTAACGGGGTCCGGCCTCATGCAATAATTTTTGAGACAATTGCCTAGTGTCCATTTCTCGCTAGAGGCCTTTAAAATTATTTTTCTATTTTTACATAACTGGTTAACATTTTTGTTACTATTAACATATTTTTATCTTTATGTTATATTAAATTAGTCATTTATATAGAACATAAAAATAAAAATATATATTTTTAATTGCACACTATAATATAACTTCATCATTTTTGGTCTCATTTAGAGATAAAGTAGGATGTTTGTTAGCTTGTCGTTTTTTTCCTTAAAAAAGGACTTAACTTTGAATTCCACTTTGACACTGAAAAAGATCAAGCCACCTGTTTATATCTAACGTTACAAGATCGAATGCAAAGTGTAGACCAATGACCTTAGCATAAAACGTTTGTGCTTACATGAATAATGGATATATTTTGGTCAATTAATCACAAAATATAATAATCCAATTACAAACTATATAGTATAAATTCTTGCTTTCTTTAACATTTGAGGCTCACCTAACATCAGTGTTTGTATTCATCTTTTTAATTTTTTATACGAATAAAACAGAAGCTAAAACCTTTATCAAATGACACTAATTAGTTGCCTCATTATTTTTCATGTAATTTTCTAACAACTAGCATTCAATTATTAAGTTACATGCATCCAAAAAATATATTAAAAAAAGGGTGAAATAGTAAGGAATAGCATGCTTTTAGGGTTGATGGGAATTGATGAACGAATATAGAATGATATGCATGGATATTATTTTATTACAAAAAGATAAATTATATTTTTGCTTTTTGGGGATGAAAAGGGAATCAAACGTAGCAGATTTCCATGAGCATGTCTGTCCCTTGGAATTTAAGTCACGTGACTATCTTTCTGGTTGCATGCATTCGTAACAACCCAATTTTACTTCTTTCAAGAAACTTATAAGTGTACGCAATTTTATAAATGGGAAATTCTGAAAATGTATGTCTTTTTTTTTATTTTTTTCTTTAAATGTCATCTTCAAATATTACTTCTTAAGATGTTCTCTCTTGAATTGGTGTTAACTTCTCTTCATATAGATGTGAATGCTTGTCCAGCAAAACCAATAAAAAATAGACATGTGGCAAGTGGGCGTCTGTTCTCGCAGGCAAACACTTGTTTAGAACACGTGTTCATTTGTTATTGGTTCCTTTCTATACAAGCACCTATTTCTACATGTGTAGACGCCATGGCCTTGTCAGATAGAGACATTTTAAACAATAACCTTTGGAGGAGATATTTTAAGAGAAGAATGAGAGAAAAATGACATTTGAGAAAATTTTCTTTTACAAATCGTGTTTATAAATTATGTTTAAAATACTATAAACCATTAATAAGTAAAAATTTTAATTACTATTAAAAAACTATCAAACATTCTTTTAGTGTAATGTGTGAATACTGATGTGAAAAAGTCAGCTCATGCATGAACACACTATGGTTCATGTGAGCATGGTGTGATGAATGTGACGTGGAAATTAGGTGTGAGAATTCTACTCGTTGCCCATAAAACTGCCGTTACCAACAACTAATTCGATAAAAATCATTTTTTTTCGTTTTAACATTATAATTACCCTTCAATCTATCTATATTTGTAGCCCACCACACTTGAATACTCAAATACATATTTCTAAGCAATGGATCAAAATCATATATCCCAACAACCCCAAACAACATCTTATAATAAATTGAAGCTAATGTAACTCCAATAATATATTTCATTAGCTATTGAAAAAGTAACATTAAGCATTATAAGGTTGCATTAGCCTAAAACAATTTTTTTATTAAAAGACTGTATTAGGTGAAGTTTCATTAGATTTAAAACAACTCTTTTGTTAGATAATACAATCTTTTTATTATATAACACAACCTTTTTGAAAGGTAACGTTGTTTTGAAAATATTACATTAGACTCATTTTTTAGTAAACACACAATTTTGATACGGTTTCAACCCAATAGAGTGAGTCCCACAGAATTGCCTGTTTGGGACTACATCTTCAAAACAAACAAAAATACCATATGAAACAAGGTTAGTACTAGTGGAACACGTCCAATCGACCTCAATGATTCGGACTTGCAGGATAAAGGTGAAAGCCATGTCGAAGAACCAAACTGCCGCCCGTGATAATAAGGGGAAACAACCATCAACATCAACCTTACCGAATGTATCTCAAATTATTGACAGTTTTAATTGGTAAAATGACAAGAGCTACAAATAAAAAAATAAAATTGAAGGGAAAAAAACACGCTATCAACCAAAAATGTGACTGAGAAGGAAGATTTTAAAAGTGTTATGACGAACACGTATCATCTAATGGAGCAGGCCAAGACAAGGTCGAGACCTTGAAACAAGACTTAAAAAAATATGAACTTTAGTATTATTTTTAATATTTAATGTTATATTTTGTGTAATTTGTTAGAAAATAAACTCATATATTTTTTATTAAATGGTCAATGTTTTAAAATTATACGTTTTTATTTCTTAGTTAATATTATTTAAAAAAATTATAAAAAAATTCAAATATTATCGAGCATTAATTATATTAAACTATTTAAAAATATATATAAAAACTAGTGAGTGGAATCTGTGACACTTAATTAAATGATAGTGAGTGAAATCTAATTATCTTATGTTACTCCTATACGTGATAGTAAATGAATCTTACTAACATTCACCACGCACAAGTAAGTGTTTGACGTAAAGAAATGAGGTAGATAACTATAAAAATGACACTTCAATCCTTAAGCTAAGACTTTAACGTAAAGAAAATAAATAGGTAGATGACTATAAAAAATGTCATCTTCAATACCCACAAAGGTACAATTGAAATACAACGGAAATATAATAAAGTACAACTGAAATATAATGAGATGAAACTTAAAAAAAACAATTTATTGGGAGATAGAAAGTTAAAAGTTGGTTAAAATTATTTTAAAAATAGATAAAAAAATGACAGAACACTAAATGTTGTTAGATAAGACAAAGATTGGCAGTTTTACCTTGTAAAAAACAACCGTGACCTACATAATAAATTTATGTGTTGAATTCATTGGCTATATGTATTATCAACTATTAAATTATTGTGGGATCACATTATAAAACAGCAAATACATCCTGCCAACAGTGAAAACAAACCCACAATATTTTGTTTAGATGCATGGAGGAGACATATAAAATAGACGAGTCAACGAAAAAGCTAGTAAAGGGGAAAAGAGTGGTCACATCTCAATTGGTGTTACAACTCAATACAACAAACTTTGGTGTCCCAATCTATGGTAGTTAGTAGTTACATAAAGTTTTTAGTATAAAGTGAACACTTTAATTCCGTCAAGAGTTTGGGACATATGGCTTACCCTATTGAAAAACAAGAGATTTTGTAGCTCTCTTAAACATCACCTAATTAAGACTACATCATCAAAGATTCAAAGAAAAGCTTTTGAATTGTTGCTTCTATGTTGTCTTGTCAAGGTAGTGCAAAATTTACATACAATTGCAAAAGAATTATATATGAGTAAGGCCTCACCAAAACCGACTTAAGAAGCAAATGGACACTAGAAAAATTTCACTATTGCACGTGTTGATAAACCTGAAATCCAACCAAGTTATGTTTCGTGGAGTCGGATTAAATTTAACTACTTGGCTAGTTAAATGAACAACATATGCCTTATCAAGATTTTAGCTATATATAATGGGCATCATTTCTCGCCTCAGTCCCTTGACGGCTCTCGGTTTTTGAGGGGGATTAGACGGCATGCAGTTAAAAGAACTGCTTGAAAGCTTGACGAACAAGGAAATAACAAATATATCTCTATCTATTTTATATAGATCTTTTCTTTTCTATAGTTGAAAAAAACCTTCTTTGAGATGGATGACAAGTCTTTCATTTTCCTTCCCGCCGAGTAAGTAAATTTATGAGTTTAGCTTTATTGCGACTCACTTGATACTTCGATCTTATGCTCTTATTTGATAATATGAAGATACAATATATATATGTATCCGAAAAAGGTTTAAAAAAGAATAGAAGAAGCTCCTCAAGCCACCAATTAGCATAGTTGATCACATCGATGAGACTCAACAAGTTTGACTTCTTCACAGACTATATATTCTTTAACATTAACTTTTTAAACTGTTAACATGTGATTAAAAAGTAATATTGGTATGAGCATGGGAGGAACTTCTTTTACAAAAAAATAAAGTTGTGAGCAAATTCCATTTTCAACTTGTTAACATTTAAATATGCTAGATGTAAAAAAAATTGTGTTATTTCTCAAGGAGATTAAGCATCACTCTAAGTTCAAATAGGCATGAGAGATTTGTTTTTGTCGCAAGGCACCACAAAGAATTTCACTAATTTGTCGCCGCAAACGACTCACTTTATCGTCGATATTTGTTTCTGGTGGGCACAAACGGATCGTTGATCAATAGCGACGACATGTCGTCAATAAAGACACCACTGCTATTGATGTCCCCGTCAATATATGTTGTCGCCTACATTCACGAATCTGCTGTTGCAACAAGGAAAGATATCTCAATTGATAATGTTCTCAAGAAAGAACACCCTATACTTGATCATTTAGATGGACCTTGCTCAACATACAAACTTTTTTTGCAAGTTCATACAGATCTTCATGTTCATATTTGCAAATAGAAGAACTACAAAGTTCTAAGAGGTTGAAAAAAGTTGAGATGGGAGATAAGTAATAGTATTTACAACAAGATTATTTGTAAGTAGATCATACATGCATGTAATATATATCACAAATAGTGTCTAGCGCACAATATTACACTACCAGGAATAAGAGTTATGGCATCGACAAAGTCGTCGCTATAGCATAAAAAGGTTGTCCCTATAGACTAGCAATGATGTTTAGTCGCTATAGACTCTAGCATGATGTTTAGTCGCCATTTACTTGTCGCAATTAATTCGTCGTAGATGGTCAAACAATTCATTGCAATGGATGTCATCCCTATATGGTATAACGACGACATGTTATCTCAAAAGGTTGTTGGGACAAAAAGACGAAACTTAAATATAAAATAATAAATTATAGGTTATAGCAATGACATCTCATCGTCATAGGAATTAGGGTTCTTAAAATGGTTCATCTTTATAATAGCAACATATGATCACTATAGGTGTTTTTTTTCTTATTTTCTATATTTTTAGGTTTTCAAAATACGTCATTAGCCCAATTTTAATTATCCATATGTTCAACTCAATCAGTAACATTCTAATATAAAAAAAGTGATGTCTGCCAAATATTATATAATAATTGTTTCAATACATGTAAAACTCTATTACAATGACAAGTCGTCAAAAACGTAAACTAGTTAAAAAAATTTAATTAAGGCTTATAGCAACGAATTGTTGTCACTATAGGATCATCATTTAAAGTGACGTTTGTAGTCGTTGTAGTGTCAGTGCACTTTGTTTTAGTGTTACAAATAGACTATTACAATCAATACTACAATATACATTTGTTCCTCATGATCCTTAATTATTGAGAGAACGTAGGCTTGCAAAGTCACAACCTTTTCCACCTCTCACCTATATGTCCAATCACATTCTTACTTTTAGTTCTTATTTGACTAATGCAATATATATGACTACATCGATAGAGATTGCCACTATGCAGAGTCGTTACATCATAACAGTTTATGCTCTGACACATAAGAAATTACTTTAGCTGATCATGGCTTGAACTCAGTTCATTCCCCTCTATTTATTTATGCACCATGTGAGTTTACATATATGTAAACGTTTATTTTTATATTTCCATCCAAAAAGTTCCCTCCTTTACGAGTCCTTTGTATCTTTAAACATATATAATTATCAAGAAAGCTAATTCGAGAGGTTCTTCCCAACCTTTTAAGAAAATTAAAAAGCTGATAAGAAGAATGAAGAGAAGTTATAGAGGTAATATGTATGTATGTATGTACATGTGTTTGTATGTATGTATATGGGAAAAGTAAAGTTGTAATTCCTTAAAAAGATTAAGTAGAGTCTTTAAAAAGCAAAATCAATAATGCAAGGTAGGGGTGATATTGCTGGAATTGACAAGAAAAACAAAGAATAGGACAAAGTTTTGTAACGTCAGAGACATACCCTCCTCCTCATGTTTCCCTTGATGGGTTTGAGCTACCTACAAAGATAGATAGAGGCCCAATATCATCTCATCCACATCTCTCTCATTCTCTCTCTCTCTCTCTCTCTCTCTCTCTCTCTCACACACACACACACACACATACATACACACAGAGAGACAGACAGGAAGACACACAGTCGCTTCTTAAACTTGTACGAAATGGGTTGTCTTTTGTTTCGGTATATTTGTACTCAAGTGTGTGGATTCTTGTGTGAATGATCATCTTTGAGAGTTGGCTATACTTGTAAACAACCCTCTTGGAGAACAAGTCAGGTTTGAGCTTTTTCACTTTTGATTTTTAGTTACATGTATCTATGTATCTGTCTGTCTAACTTAATTATTAACTTATTCTTTGATTCATCAACTTGTTGTAACATTTGTTTCTTCTTCTTCTTCTTCTTCAGTTGTTGCTATAGGTTGTTAGTTGTTTCTCAGATCTGTGTGACGTATATGGATGCAAGAAAGTTGATCTGTAATATATGAAAAGAACAAAGTAATTAATCCATTCATTTAATAAGTGATAAAGAGAGAGAAAGAAAGATGAAAGGCATCTTTTTGGATGACAATATGTCAAATTTAACATCTGCATCAAATGAAGCAAGCCTATCTTCATCAAGCAACAGGAATGAAATTGGTACTATGTACCCTCCACCACAGATGCATCAGTCCTTTGCTTCTGTGCCAATCAGTACCAACAACCAACTCAATCAAACAAGAAAAAGCGTAATCTTCCAGGCAATCCAGGTAATTAAACTTATTACATACTTTAATAATAATAGTAATTATTATTATTATTAGTCGCGTCTTACTGGCAGCAGTTTCTCTATCCTATCATCATCGTGTGATGGAAGCAGTTCTTGTGTTTATACATGTATTATCAAGAACTGATTATATTGTAGATTTGTTAGCCTATGTTTGATTTTTTTGTAATTTGAATTGGAGAATTTAACAACATATTGAAACTTTCTATTTTGGGAATGAAAAAGATCCAGAAGCTGAGGTGATAGCTTATCTCCAAAATCACTTATGGCAACCAACAGATTCATGTGTGAGATTTGCAACAAAGGGTTTCAAAGAGACCAGAATCTACAGTTACACAGAAGAGGGCATAATCTACCATGGAACTTAAGCAAAAATCTAAACTAGAGGTGGTTAGGAAGAAGGTGTATGTGTGCCCTGAGCCGAGTTGCGTGCACCACGAGCCATCAAGGGCACTTGGAGATCTTACCGGTATCAAGAAACATTACTCGAGAAAACACGGTGAGAAGAAATGGAAATGTGACAAGTGTTCAAAGCGATACGCGGTTCAGTCAGATTGGAAAGCTCATTCCAAGATCTGTGGCACACGAGAGTATCGGTGTGATTGCGGTACCCTTTTTTCAAGGTAATTAAGATCACCACAAATTGATCAACATATAGTTTTGTTATCATATAGGCAATGTGGGGATCTACTAATAATAAAGCTGCAAGAATGTCACAAGTGGAATAGTAGAAGACATAAAGAATATATTTTTACTTTTTATTCTAATCATCTTCAATTAATTCAACACTTCCACAACATGAAATGTACACATTAAAAGATTCAAAAACATATACTAGTCTCCGTACATCAAATATATAAGATTAGAACTACCTAGATAAAAGTTAATAAGTATGCTATTATTTCTCAATGTTGCTACCTTTTTATGTATCAAAAAGTATAATGATTGATCAAAATGTTGTTATTTTTTTGTGCCACAGGAGGGACAGTTTCATCACTCATAGAGCTTTTTGTGATGCATTAGCAGAAGAAACAGGAAGATTTTCATCATCATCATCAACCTTAAACCACCTTCCTCTTCATCTACCGATAAGTTTTCCGCTAAAAACCGAACCACAACTTCTCCTACAACCACCACAACTTAGCTTCAATGTAGGTCAAGTACTCCACAACATAATAATCAACTACCATCATGGTTAAATCATCATCAACATCAACAACAGCAACAACAACAAGAAAACCCTAACCCTAATACTCTCCATCTTCCTTCACCTTCTTCTCACATGTCTGCAACTGCATTGCTCCAAAAAGCAGCTCAAATGGGTGTAACCATGAGCAATCCTGCACCACCTTCCACTGGTTCTACCACTGCATCCATTATTCTACCAGGGTCCCACCAAACCCTACAGCATGATGATCACATGTGTGCACCTCTACTATCATCTCATCATCATCCTTCTGGACTATCCAATTTGTCTTCAAGTGATAATCATCATCATGTGATGTTGGAAGCAAGCATAGGGTTCTCTAATGTCACTACTAGCTGTATGGACCATCTGCTTCTTAATCCCAATTCACTGACATCTACAACTGTAGGATCAACCAACATCCATGATATCTTCAATGGTATGCTCAATCCCACAAAGAAAGATCAAAACACCTACCAACAAACGGTTTCAAACACGCGAAAAGACAGCGCAAGCGCGATCAACAACGAGTTAACTCGAGACTTCTTGGGTCTTCAAGCATTCCCCAATGCTACTGATCAACAGTTTCTCAACATGAGTGGTCTTGATGATCACATGAATCAGCTGAATCAGACCCACAATCAGAATCAAATCCCATGGCAAGGTTAATTAGTTAATTAGAGATGAATTGATCAATGCAACACACATGCACCATTTGTGGTGCTCATTAAGCCCTTCTTTCTGCAACTTTTTTGTTTTTGAATTTGTTTGTAGTGATGAACACCGAATTGAACCCAATTTTCCATTTTGATGGTTCGGGATTGAAGATTTCTGAAAGCTACAAATGGTTGTAGTGTTTTAAGTATTACAGTTGTTCTACACTAGGTGTGTGTGTATATATATGGTGAACCACTTTAAAGAAACAAAAGAATAGACAACGAAAAGGAAAAGTGGTTCTTTGTGCTGTAAATCAAAACACGTACTGCCTATAAAAAACTGTTGCATGCTAGGTTACTTAGTTATCACATTTTTGATAACGTGCCCACTAACTTGTACACTCTTATAATAAGTTTTTTTTTATCATACATAGATATAATTTTTTCTAAACTAAATAATCATGAGCACATATTTCATTCAACTGTTTGGAATTGTAAACTGTTTGTTTAATAATGTTTGTTAAATAATGTTTGTTCATTTGATGTTATTTGTTATTTATTTATGTACGTCATTTATTTATGTTTTTTCATTTTTTTTCATTTTAATTTATTGTCATTTTAATTTTATATATTACTATATAATTTTAGTCTAAAATTATAATATTTTTGTAATTTGAAACCTTTTTTTTAAATTTTTGTTTAAATATATTTATTACTAACATAAACAATTAATTTTTAATTCTCACTTTAGTATCCCGTTCTAGCCTACCAACAAGAATTTCAATTTCGATCTTTATTTGAACTTATCTTTAATTGGTTTTTATGTAGATATGTTGATTCATTATATTCGTTTATTTATCTTTTTATATTTGTTTATGTTTATTTATGTATTGAAATCGTTCATTTTAAAATATTAAACGATTATGAACAACAAAACATGTTCATATTCTTAACAAACTAACACACACATTGATATCTTGTGCGCTTAAGACTCCATGTTCGTTAATTTTTTGAGTTAAGTTAAATTAAATGAGTGAAATGAATACAAACAAGCTTCATTTGTATCATTTTTAATTGACTAGTATACAATCCTAGTCATATGTGTGATTTGATTGTTACCCAGGGAATTCATAGAACCTGCTACGTACATACATATGGTTTGTTAAGAAAGTTGAGATTATTATTATTATTATAGGATTAACATATATAAAATAGGGATTTTTATACATTTCTCATAATTAAGATCAAAATTACATATTTTTCCGAGGCATGAAACTAATTATATATTTCTCCTTCCTAATACATATATATTACATATTTATCCATTTTATTAACATTTAATCTATCAAATGACTATTTTATCTTGTTTTAGTAAGAGTTTTTTACATATTGATGTTTTGTTATTATAATTATTTAAAAATTTGACAATGTGTTTTGTATGTAGATATAAAATTTTGATTATCGGTGATTATTGTTTTCAAAAGAAGTTTTAAACTTTAGTAGTTGGAATTGTAACTTTTTTATTGTTTATTTACATAGAAGACTCGAATTTGATTAAATATATGATTTATGTTTTTAAGAATAGAAATGACTAAAATAACTTAGTAAAAATAGGTATAATAATCTTTCAATAACTAATTTTAATAAAATAAATAAATATGTAATTATATGTCTTACAAAGAATTACAAAGGAAAAACATGTAATTAAATTTTTAGTTTGGATAAATATGTAATTAATGAATTTAGGACCGGAAAATACGTAAATGCCCCTATAAAATAAAAAAAGGATCATGAAATTGCTGCAAGCAATTAGGTTTTATGAGTTTCAAAAAGTTTGTCAAAAGTCATATAAATTGTAATAATATGCACTCGCTATAAGATTTTTTTTATATATAAGCCATCCAGTTGAACCAAATACATAGCTTGACTTGCAGTAAAAAAAGGAATTACCATATGAACCACTTTATTTTCATGGTTTACTGTGAGTAAAACAAGAATATGTTTTCTGTAGAACTGTAACACATTGGCCTTTTTGTTGTTACTACTGTGTCAAGAGTCACATGGCAGAATCTTTAATTTCTAGGGTATAGAGAAAAAGGTTAATATTAGGACAAAATCATCTTGTAAAGAAATATTTTCTCGTTAGTATTTTAAATAATAAAGATGTTTAAATAATGACCAATTATTAAAAATGCAGATGCTAAAAGAAATAAGAAAATTTGTAAGTTGAATTCAGTACATATATATTAGATGTACTTTAAATGTAACGAAGAGCCAGTAATACGTACAAAATTTTCTGGGAGTGAGTCTTATTGTTAAGAATTAAATAACTGTATAATTTTTTTCGTTGGGAATAATTTAGAGTTGTTGCTATTAGTACAATATACACGATTCTCCTGCTTATTTGTATTGTGAACGATTGAATACGTGAGAGAACTTTTAACATATATAAAGACATTTAATTAGTTCAAAAACTAAAATTAAACTAGATTTATCCTAAAAACAACCTTTTCAAATACAAAACCATAATATATATGCATGTAATTAAGTGATCTACTGAAAAGTGATTAAAAAATACGTTTTACTACTTCAAATGAAAAATCCTAATAATTGAAATGAATCCAAACTAATGTGGGTAACGTGGGTGAACCGGTATATATGTAAAATATAACATATCAATCAAATTAGTTGACAAAGTCAAACGTAAACATTTAACTACACTACTACAAATTTCTATTTTTTACGAATGATTTTTGAGACAAGAACATTTTGTGGCAAATATAGACAAGGTTGCATGCTTGCGATGATTTTGCAACAAAGTGGAAAACGTCACAATTAGCAACTTGTTTGCGACGACGTTGTGACAAAAAGAATTATTAATGTATATTTTTAATAAAATTTAAGCGGGTTTCTATCGCAAATTATGACAAATTTTGTGATAAAATGGCGGGATGACAGAGAATTTCACCGGGAACCGAAATTTCGTCACAAGGTTGTCAAATTTGTAACAAAGTTAGGACAAAATTAAAATGCAAAGAGTTAAATACACCATCACAAAAAAATAAATATTATATATATTGATAAGTTTTTTTTATTATATTGAATGTTATTTTTTATAATAATATTAGTAGCCATAAAATAAATATAGTTTTTTATAACTTTTCGATAAGTAATAATAATGAAATAAAATTCTAATAATTTTAAATAAAGTTTGTTTTTATGATATTGAATAGTATAATAAAATTAATTGTTACATTTTCATTTAATGCTTTGTATTATTATTATTGGTTGTATTTTATTATAATCATGTATGTGTATGTATGTGTATGTGATTGTATGTGTGTATTTGTATTTGTATGTTTATATGGGGGATGATTACTATACTATTAATCTTGTTAGTTAATGAGATCAAACATAGTCAATTGGGGTCGATGAGTGTTAATGATAATAAAATAAAAGAAATTAAAGCTAATATTAATTATCAACAATTAAGATCAAATAAGGGTGTTAGTTTATTATCAGTTGATATTAGTTTCTAAGAGATAACTAAAGTCATGTGGCTACTCAATTTATATGAGCATAAAGTTTATACTCGTCAACTAAGTTCCATTAGTATTTTTTTATATATGTGTATGTGTGTGTATCTAATGTGTGCGTATATGTAACCATAACGCGATCTAATGCTTTGATATCGTGCGGAAAAACCTTTTATACAATAATGGTGTTGTATATGTGTGTGTATCATCAAAGACTTTTTTAAAAGTTTGTTTGTTTCAGTCGACCATATATTGAATTTACCAAAATATGGAACTACACGTACAATATTCGATCGTTAATAATTGAAATTCATTGGTACTGATATTCCTTTGAGAATTAAAAAGTATAAAACTTGAATCAGTTTTGTTTATAAAAATGGAAAAAGGGAAGCCAAGGAAAGAGTCAAGAGCTATGGAATAAAATATTATGTGCCGTTGAATTTAGAAAATTTAAAAGCAATAATTATTAAAAGATATGATTCGGACGGCCACTTTCTTAAGTACTATCTTCATCCAAATAGTACACTAAAAGCAAAAGATGCTGAAAATCATCGTCAAATGAATAAAAACGATTGCAAGAAAACAAAAAGGATATATTTTTAATAATAAAAAGTGATTTTCAATATAAAGAAATTTAAAGTGTATTGATATATATACAAACTTCATAAGCGGAAAAAGAGTTTATGATTAAAAAGGCAAAAAGCTTAATATTGTAGTGACTCACTAACTTTCTAGGTGTGCTTTACCTATTTTATTTTTCTAACTGTATGTTATCAATACTGATACAAAACCATGCATCACCTTTTATTTTATTTTATTTTTATTGTTTTTGAGAATTGTGAATCAATGTAACAATATTAAAGTGTTTCATCTTTATATAAAAGTGACACACCACTTTTATTATATCATAAAATGATACATAGTGCTTTTACTATATGATGTCAGGTAACGTAATTACGTAAACCAAGGAAAAAAGTGCATCTTTTGTTACAATGTAGCCCTTAAGTCACTAGTAATACAACTCTTACATTACCCTTAAATGTTTTTAAAGTTGTTATTCCCAAGGTAAGATACTTTTCCATTTTAAATCCATCTATGAAATCTAAAATTATATGTTAATTTTCTCTCATTAGAATCTTCTAGGTCTATATGTGAAGGTTGGATGATCGACTATGGCGCTTCACCTACGCCAAGATGAGAAAAAGAAAAGAACACGAGGTCCATTAAACAACCAATTATAGATCAAGTGTGGAGCGGCCAGTTACACCATAGCCGACAAGTGTTCTTCGCGGCTAAACGAATGCATGTTGCCATGTAAGCAGAGTCACTTGCCACCTAGCCTTTTTTTTTCTAGCTCGGAAACGTTACCTCTTCAATCATAGGCGTCTCCTCCATGTGCCACAATAAAGTGAATAATCCATCAAGTGAACAACTCTCCATGTGTTGGACCTAAGATGTGATAATGCATTGGGCCGTAGCTCATTGGGTATTTAGCCAAGCCCAATTGTTTCTTTAAAATGTTATCATCAATAATAATGAACCCTCTACTTTACAACATAAAGACAATCACCCCATTTTTACACCACACCATCAACTCCTAAATCGATTTCGATCATCATCCAAATTGGTCCTTCAGTTCTTTCTGGCAATTCGCAAATGGGGTTACTGTAAAAACCCACACTTTTTTTATTATGGCTAGATCAAATCATAATCAGTGCTCTCAACTGTAAACTATGACCCTCAGCGTTATTGTAGTTTGATTGTGCTTCTAAGAAGAACCCATTGTTAGAACCCAAACGTATTCTGCTTTTAAGTTGTTAATTTGTTAGTGGTTAACGCAATTCTTGATAATCTGTCTGTTCGCTTCACTTTAGTAGTTGGAATAGCATGAAAATTGAAGGGTAACCGTTTAAGAAGAGCTGTATGATCATACATACTTCTATTTCATGATTTCTTCTATGTGTGTATATGTATGCTAGCTTGTTTGAAAGTTCTAACAACAGTCTAGTAATAAACCCTCATTTTCTGTAAACTTCTGCAGGAGTTCGAATTCAACAGAAGAAAGTTATAATCCAGAACAATTATAATGAAAAGCTTGTTGGCTTATTGCATGAAACAGGCTCGAAGGAGGTTGTCGTCGTGTGTCATGGATATAGATCCTGCAAGGTTGGTTATTATGATCTACCTTGATGGCAGTCTAGTGAGAGCAATTTTAAAGGTGCCAATTTTAACCAAATTTTGAAAAATAATTGATATAATAGTAAGGATTATTGTAATCGGATTCTTGCTCAAATCTGATACTAGTCATATAAATTGCATCACTTTATTTTGTGACGATGCTAATTCATGTAAAAACGCTTAAAATCGTGGCATTTGGTCATCAATATTGCTTGTCAAGTGTAGTTTCTTGTAATTAGTTCTTTATGCAACAGGACAGGATTCCTATGGTGAATCTGGCTACTGCTTTTGCCATTGAAGGAATTAGTGCCTTTCGCTTTGACTTTGCTGGCAATGGGTAAATTCTTTTTGCTTATAACTTATTAAAATTTTAATTCTTAAGATAAAGAATGAATTCATGTATTATGGTCATAACATAAGTTGATATTGCCATCATAGTTCACTAACTACATTAATTGAATTAAGTTTAAACTGTTCATTCACAGGCCATACATCATAACATCACATATTCACCAATTGTTCTTGATCTGAATCTTTAATCTTAATTTTATGAATTCTGCTCATTTATTTTGTTATTCCTTTTAGACATAGTGAAGGTTCATTTCAGTATGGGAATTATTACAGAGAAGTTGATGATCTACGGGCTGTGATCCAATACTTTGAACATGAAAAACGCTCTGTGGCTGCAATTATCGGGCACAGTAAAGGTCTGAAGTTACAACTTTATGCTTTCTATTTGCTGATTAACATTTTGAATTGGTAGCATCTTCTCTAAAGTTTAATATCTCATATCTCCACAGAACTTTTCTGAATCTATTTTGACTTGCATTGGGAAAATGATAGATGTCTCGTTCTTTTTTTTAAATTACTGCTATATTGATCAGAGGGACTTTTGCAGGCGGGAATGTGGTGCTTTTATATGCTTCGAGGTTTAACGATGTTCACAATGTCGTCAACATTTCTGGCCGGTTTGATTTGAAAAGAGGCATTGAGGGTCGATTGGGTAAAGATTACTTGCAGAGGATTAAAAAATTTGGATTCATTAATGTTGCCAATAGAAAGGGTAAGTCTCATGGCCCATTTTTTATCATGTTCTATAGGTACTTATGCATCAATTATGATTTATGGCATACTGTAGTTTTCCAGACATTTAATGAAACTATTGGAGGCTGTATGCAGTATGCATTAGACTTTGGGAGACATTAACCATTTGACACTTTACCTTTTTAGCAACTTTTTTATTTGACCCATGATTAAGCAGATGATCGAATTGACATCTCTAATCTTATTTATATCTGATGTGGAGCTTATGTTTAACATTTGCCTTCATTTTATGCTGTCTTCCGCCATCTAACTTCGAATTTCCCTGTGAAGGGGCTTGATTTACTGGTTTCCTCATTCAGAAATATATCTGTTCTCGTAAGGAGTGTATATTTTTTTATGCTTCCCCTCTGCATCAAAATCTTGGATCTCACCTTAAGCTGTAAATGATTTCAGGGAAAACAGAGTATCGTGTGACTGAAGAAAGTTTGATGGACCGTTTAACTACCAATACAAGTGCAGCATGCCAACTGATTCCTCAAAACTGCAGGTTTACAACTTTTATCAGTTGTCTTATTTACTCCTCTTTTCTCATTTCCATAATTTGTAAACGATCATTTATATTTGCATGAGATAGTATCATTTTGTTGTAAATTTTATGGTTAATTTGCAGTGTGAAGTCAAGTAGGATTGTTTAAAATATAAAAGAATTTGTATTTTGTTTCGAGACAAATCAGTGATAATCAAATTATTAAAAAGTAGTAAACAAAAAAATATGTTCAATTCAATGTTATAATTATTTTGGTGTTAAATACTCGGTTTGAATAATTAGTTTTTATACTAGCTGCAACACTGACTATCCAAAGATGATATGATATTAGCAATTCTGTAAATCAATTTGACTATCCAAAAAAATATGTTCATTCAATGTCTTAATTGGGGCCTGCATTTTGGTAAATATTGAACGTAACAGAAATAGTAAGCATGTATAGTATGTATATACATTCCTGACACATGTATAATTAAGGGTTGTACTAAATACAATAAAGTTGGCGTATCACCCAAATTACCCCCTCAACATGATAACTCTTGAGACACCTTTCTCATTGTCGGTCGACACTTTGGATCTGTAAGAATGCATGCCAATGCTACATTATAAACATATATAATTTCCTTTTCAATCGACCTAGCGGTTGGATAAGGCAGTCGTTTGTCCAACATATTTTCCAATGTTGTACCATCACCAGTAGAATAGTTTAGGGATGATAGAAGGTCTGCAGGATGCCTCCCTCTAATTATCTCAAGTGCCACTACCCCAAAGCTATAGACATCACACTTTTGGGTCACAATCATGTTATATGCAAGTTCTACAAGTTCATATATACCAAAGGATCAGTAATAAATTTTCCACTGCTAATATACATAAAAGATGCATAAGGTTACAAAGAAATACCTGGGGCAATATAGCCCAAAGTTCCTACAATTACCGATTGGTTGGAGGAATCAGGATCAAGCAATCTGGCTGCTCCAAAGTCGGCAACAAATCCTTCCATTTTTGAGTTCAATAGAATGTTGTTGGTTGATATGTCTCTATGAACAATAGGAGGGTTGCAATCATGATGCATGTATGCCAAAGCATGGGCTACATCTTTGATAATATTCACCCTCTTGATCCAGTCCACTTCAACAGCTACTTCACTGTCACTCAAAGCACAAAATAGGCTCCCTTTTTCCATGTATTCATATACAAGGAAGTTGCATTTGTTATGCAAACAAAAACCATAGAGTTTGACAATGTTTTTATGTCTTAGGTTGGTTAACACTTGAACTTCATTTTTGAAACTCTTGTCGAATGTTGGTTGCTTGGCTTCAAAACCATGTAGTTTTTTCAAAGCAAATGTTTTACCGTTAGGTAGTTTCGCTTCATAAACACTACCATAGCCACCAGTTCCAATGCAATATTTGAGGTCAAAATCCTCTGTAGCAGTGATGAAGTCTTCATATGCAATTGTTCCATCATAATTAAAAACCGAGCAAACATTTCCATGTTTATTTGTTTTTAGATGGATTTTCTTTGTAGTAGCCTTCCGGATATGATAACACACATAAGCAAGAACATAGCCAACCACGAAGCAGAAACATGAAAAGATGATTTTAAGAAATATATCTAAATAGACAGCATGCTCTTTTCTTTTTGTGTAGGTTGACTCTCCACTCAAATCATTACATGACAAATCAATTTCTCCATGTCGATCACTAAGGTTAGGGGGAACAATACCAGTTAGATGATTATGAGACAGATTTAGGTGCATGAAAAGTGAGAAGGTTTTTGAACTCGGTATTTCTCCAACCAGATTATTACTACTAAGGTCCAAGTACTTTAACTTATTGCAGACAATAAGACTTGCGATATCTCCGCCCATTAGATTCATAGACAGGTCTAGATGGTGCAGATTACATGGATTTTCAAAAGACAAGTTACCTGACAACTGGTTTGATGAAAAATCCATGTAAGAAAGTCTTGACAAGTTCCCAGGAATATGACCCATTAGACTATTATGACTAACGTCAACATGTTCTATGTTCATCAGGTTGACCATCTCTAGAGGTATGGGGCCACTTAAGGAATTCATGCAAAGGTTTAATAACTTCATTTGGCTTAGATTACCAAAATCTGAGGGAATTGGACCCTCAAAATTGTTGTCACCTAAATTCAATGTTTCTAGCTTTTGCAAATTACTAATTTCCTTAGGGATGGATGCATTTAGATGATTTGTGCTCAAGTCGAGGACTTTTAGATTAACCATGGAAACAAAAGATGGTGGGATTGAACCCGTAAGTTGGTTTTCACTAAGATCAAGGTATTCCAAACGGATGAGATTGGCGAGTGAAACATGTAACTTACCTTTGAGACTATTCCCATGAAGTGAAACATATGTCAAGTTTGACAGCAAACCTATTTGTTCTGGAATGCTTCCTTCAAGCTTACAGTTTTCTATAGAAAACCTCTCAAGGTTGGAAATGAAGCTAAGTCAAGACTTCCTACATCACCAAGATATTCAAGGTTATCATTGTACAAGCTTATCTTAATCACACTTCCTGCTTCATTGCATGTTATTCCATGCCATTTACAGTGATGTGAAGCGTTTATACGCTGCCACCAATTAGTTGCGAGCAAAGATTTTGCTTCTAGTGATCGATTGAAATCATTAGCGGTGGATTCTGATAACATGAAAAAAAGCATCGTAAAAAGATAACTGAGAATTTGCATTATATTGTTTACTTGTCTACAAGTGAAGTTTTATATAATTGATAATAAACCTGAGGATTGGGGTGCTAAATATAAGCTTTCAGAAGTCATGCTAAGTTTTGAAGTTAATATCAAAGAGAAAATTTGGTCAAGAAGATAATTTGTCTCCAATGGTCCTACTCAAAATATATGTGTTAGTAGAGAGGGAGGGGGTAATTTTCACATAATTGATCTCTAATGGTCCTGAGGTGTTATCCACCAAGTCAATAATAAAAACAAGCCATTCATTTTTTTTTAAAGATTCTAGTGATAAGATCTGAAATCCTCTTTAGAGTCATCTGTTCAGCTAGATTTGGAAAAGAAACCTCTTATCATTACCAAAATGAAATTTTCAAATGTAACGAACTACTTAAAATGATGACTTACACATGTTTAGGGATATTTTTGTTCATGCACCATATTCTTATTGAAATATGTGTCCCCAAATATCATGTATATCTTTTCGAAACGTGGACACGTTTATATCAGTTTGCTTAATAAATGAGCTAAGTCCCTTACGGCATTTGAGCTATCTTAACCTTGTTTTTATATCATAACTAGTGTTAGCGGCGTAAGATCATGCCAAGTAGCACCAGTAACACACTACCGTTAGTACCCACTAGTATTGAAAAAACTCGTATTAAAAAAAGTAATAAAAGAAAATAAAACCCAAACAAAAAAGTCTTAGGTTTTCCCAAGCGCTACGCGATGGAATTTTGTCGGTTTTGTTTATACCAATAAAAATACCAAAACCGCCCTATAAAATACCAAACTCAACCACAAAAAATACCAAATACACCCCAAACCCAATCAAATAATAATAAAAAAACGCACCCAAGAAATATACCACAAAACCACCCAAATACCAAATACACCCCAAACCCAATCAAATAATAAAAAAAAAAACGCACCCAAAAAAATATACCACAAAATCGCTCAAAAAATGCTCTCAAAACCGCCACAAAAAATGCCCCCAAAACCACCCTAAAATATGCCCAAAAACCGCCCCAAAAAATATCATACAACCAATATGCATAATGTACAACTTATTATGCATATTGGTAATTAGTATATATATAATATATTGGGGAATAAATTTTATTGAATATGGAACATGATATATAAAATATGTGTGTTTAATATAAAAGTATATCCATAACACAAGTACATTCAAGGGTTGTTCTAAAAAATAGCTTAAATGATGCCCTAAATAATACGAGTCGATTAACACTTTAGATTTATGAGAATGCATGCTAGCGCAACAATGTAAACACGTATGATTTCATTTCGATCGAATCGAATTTTTGGTTGGATAAAGGAGTTGCTTGTCCAGTGTATCCTCCGATGTTTTAAAGTTCGGATTGGAGCACAGGGATTATTTGTATAATTAACTCTAATTTTTAAATGATGTGTTTAATAATGTGATCAATTAACCCTCTACTTTTATGTTATAAACACAATCACCCTCTTTATACACCACCCCATCAACTCATTCAGATAAAGAGGTTTATTGACTTTATTCCCGGAGGGTTCCCAAATCGATTCCGATCATCGTAACAATTGAGCTTCATTTCTTCTTTGTCAATTCGCTATATTCTCATCGGAGAAAATGGAATTCCAGTAAAACCCCCTTTTAATGATGGCTATATTAAATTCAACCCCCCCTCAAGACGACAACTTCTTCTCAGGTTAGATTGAAATCACAATCAGAGCTCTCATAACCCAAGATAATCAGCAGTAAGCTATGATCCTCAGCGTTATTGTAGTTTGATGTGCTTCTAAGAAGAACCCATTGTTAGATAGATTCCAAACATATTCTGCTTTTAAGTTGTTAACTTGTTAGTGGTTAACGCAATTCTTGATAATCTGTATGTTCTCTTCTCTTCAGTAGTTGGAATAGCATGAAAGTTGAAGGGTAACCGTTTAAGAAGAGCTGTCTGATCACACATACTTCTATTTCATGATTTCTCCTCTGTGCGTGTATGTACGCTAGCTTGTTTGAAAGTTCTAACTACGGTCTAGTAATAAACCCTCGTTTTCTGTAAACTTCTGCAGGAGATCGAATTCAACAGAATAGAGTTATAATCCAGAACAATTATAATGAAAAGCTTGTAGGCGTATTGCATGAAACAGGCTCGAAGGATGTTGTCGTCGTGTGTCATGGATATAGATCCTGCAAGGTTGGTTATTATGAGCTGTTAAGATCATATTATGATTTTCTTTGATGACAGTGCAGTGAGAGCTATTTTAAAGGTGCCAATTTTAACCAAATTTTGAAAAATAATTGATATTATAATAAGGATTAATGTAATCAGATTCATGCTCAAATCTGATACCAGTCATATGAATTGCTTCGCTTTATTTTGTGATGATGGTAATTCATGTAAAAAAACACTTAAAATCATGGCATTTGGTCATCGGTATTGCTTGTCAAGTGTAGTTTCTTATAATTAGTCTTTTATGCAACAGGACAGGATTCCTATGGTGAATCTGGCTGCGGCTTTTGCCATTGAAGGGATTAGTGCCTTTCGCTTTGACTTTGCTGGCAATGGGTAATTTCTTTTTGCTAGTAATTTATTAAATTTTTTATTTTAAAGATAAAGAATGAATTCATGTAATGTAATGTATATGGTCATAACATAAGTTGATATTGCCATTACAATTCACAAATTACAGTAATTGAAATAAGTTTAAACTGTTCATTCACAGGCCATACATCATAACATCACATATTCACCAATTGTTCTTGATCTGAATCTTAAATCTTTATTTTATGAATTCTGGTAATGATGATGTTAGTATGTTGATGCTAATTTATTTTATGATCTGAATCACATATTCACCAATTGTTCTTGATCTGAATCTTAAATCTTTATTTTATGAATTCTGGTAATGATGATGTTAGTATGTTGATGCTAATTTATTTTGTTTTTACTTTTAGAGATAGTGAAGGTTCATTTCAGTATGGGAATTATTACAGAGAAGTTGATGATCTGCGGGCTGTGATCCAATACTTTGAACATGAAAAACGCTCTGTGGCTGCAATTATTGGGCACAGTAAAGGTCTGAAGTTACAACTTTGATTTCCTATCTGCTGATTACCATTTTGAATTGGTAGCATCTTCTGTAAAGTTTGATATCCCATATCTCCACAGAACTTTTCTGAATCTATTTTGACTTGCCTTGGGAAATTGATAGATCTCTCGCTTTTTTCTTAATTATAAAATAATGCTGTATTGATCAGCGGGACTTTTGCAGGTGGGAATGTGGTGCTTTTATATGCTTCTAGGTATAACGATGTTCACAATGTCATCAACATTCTGGCCGGTTTGATCTGAAAAGAGGCATTGAGGGCCGATTGGGTAAAGATTACTTGCAGAGGATTAAAATATTTGGGTTTATTGATGTTGCCAATAGAAAGGGTAAGCTTCATGGTCCATTTTTATAATGCCCTATATAGGTAAGTAATGTGTTAAATTTGATTTCCTAAACCAATAGTATGCTGTAGTAATCCAGAACTTTTAATGAAAACATTGGAGCTTGTATGCATTAGTCTTTGGGTGACTTTCAACCCATTTGATATATATTTTTTCTTTGAACTATTTAACCCATTACAATTAGAAGAAAACGTCAAATCAATATATGCATATGAAAATGGATTGAATTAGTATCTCTTACAGTCTTACCTTATTTATATCTGAAACAAGCTGATCCAAGAGTAGTAGATACGTACTTAAGACTAACCGGATAGAAGCAAATGAACTTTAAACCAGGCATAAGTTTTTATCTGAGCCAGGGGGCCGCAAAATACAGACCCCTAAAACGTCATAATGGGCTGGACCTTTTGAGAAACTGTCATAGACGGTTGCGCAACTCTCAAACCTAATTTCTCTCATCTAGACCCCTGATTTTGACTTTAATGGGTTTTCTCTTTTAGATATATCAGTTTTCTCATAAGGAGGGTATTTTCTTTTTTAGCTTCTGCATCAAAATCTTGGATCTCACCTTAAGTTGTAAACAATTTTAGGGAAAACAGAGTATCGTGTGACTGAAGAAAGTTTGATGGACCGTTTAAATACCAATATAAGAGCAGCTTGCCAACTGATTCCCCAAAACTGCAGGTCTATAATTTTTATGAATTTATCTTATTTACTCTCTCATTTCATTAGTATTTCCTTAATTTTGCACAATCATTCCTTCTTGCATAACATCATTTTTTTTTGTTTTTGTGTAAATTTAATGGTTGATATGCAATGGAAGTTAAGTGTGATTGTTAAGAAGTAATTTACTCGAACAGAATCTGTTTTGCTTTAAGCCAAAGTATTGATAAATAAATCAAATTACTAAAAAGCAGTAAACAAAAATAATATTCAGTATACAAGTTTTTGATAAACCTTATGATTATTTTGGTGTCAGATGCTTGTTGTGAAATTACCAATGTACCAACTCTAAAAACTCAATTTGACATCAACGTTTGAAGTGCTTGCAGGGTGTTAAGTATCCATGGTTCTGCAGATAAGATAGTACCAACAGAAGATGCCATGGAGTTTGCAAAGCATATACTAAACCACACATTGCATATCATCAATGGAGCCGATCACGAGTACACCTGTCATCAGAATGAGCTAGCTTCAATTGTGCTTGATTTTGTCAAAAGCAGTTCTAGTCATGACCCGGCGCCAGCAACAAAGAAGTCTCAACGTGCATGCTTATAACCTTTTTTATCATAGATTTTATGTATGAATGAGATCCTTAACCACAAACAGTATAATCCATTAAACTTTTTCTTAGTAGAACAGTTTTTGCTTTTTTATGCGTGTGTTACTTGTCAATTTGTATAGGGATCAGTTAGTCATTACTGTAACTAGGAGGGGTTATATTATAATAGTAAGAAACTATGGTTAGGTCATTAATACCCAAGTGTAACAGATCATTTGGGTTATGCAATGAAAACAATTTTTATTAAAACTTTTGAATTGTACATAAAAAATGATAATGATAATTCTGATTATAGATATCATACTATAGCATTAACAATTTAGTTTTTAGATAAAATAATCTTGGAGTTCTATGAATTGAAATAGACACAATATTGGACTTACTATACCTACTTGACCCTTTATGTATTAATTTCACTTATTTGTCCCATTAAACATAAACAAGGGTTGTTCTCAACATGATGAAGAGGGGAGATCAACCAAATAATACCCTGAACATGATAATTCCTGAGACACCTTTCTCATTGTCGGTCGACACTTTGGATCTGTGAGGATACATGCTAGCGCTACATAATAAGCATGTGTAACTTTCTTTTCGATTGACCTAGTTGTTGGATAAGGGAGTCGCTTGTCCAGTATATTTTTAAATGTTGTACCATGACTAGTTGAATAGTTTAGGGATGACAAAAGATCTCCAGGATGTTTCCCTCCAATTATCTCAAGTGCCACCACCCCAAAACTATACACGTCACATTTCTCGGTTACGATCATGCTGTAAGCAAGTTCTACATGGTCATAAACATACCAAAATATTATCAGAAAGCTTTCAACTTCTAATAGAAATATAAGAAGCATAAGATTATGCAGAGGTACCTGGAGCAATGTATCCTAAAGTTCCTACGATTAATGTTTGGTTGGAGGAATCCGGGTCAAGCAATCTAGCTGCACCAAAGTCTGCAACAAATCCTTCCATTTCTGAGTTCAAGATAATATTGTTGGTTGATATGTCTCTATGAACGATAGGTGGATTGCAATCATGATGCATGTACGCCAAAGCATGGGCTACATCTTTGATGATGTTCACCCTCTTGTTCCAGTCCAATTGAACGGCTAATTCACTGAAACTTAAGGCGCAAAATAGGCTCCCCTTTTCCATGTATTCATATACAAGGAGTTGCATGTGCTATGCAAACAAAAACCATAGAGTTTGACAATGTTTTTGTGCCTTATGTTGGTCAACACTTGGATTTCATTCTTGAAACTCTGGTCGAGTGCTGCTTGCTTGGCTTCAAAACCATGAAGTTTCTTTAAAGCAAATGTTTTAACCGTTAGGCATTTTAGCTTCGTAAACACTACCATAGCCGCCGGTTCCAATGCAGTATTTGAGGTCGAAGTCCTCTGTAGCAGTGATGAAATCTTCATATGCAATTGTTCCATCATAATTTAATATCGAACACACATTTCCATGTTTTTTGGTTTCCAGCCGGATGTTCTTCTTGGTGGCCTTGTGTTTATAGTAGCATATGTAAACAAGAAGCAAAAAGCAAAGGCCTATGATGATGGGAAGAAAAGTGGTTACATGGTGGAGTATCTTGTTTTTTCGTCTATTTCTTTGCTACTTTCAGTCAGATCATTCAAAGACTGATTTAAGAAATCCAAATACGGGAAATTTATCTCGTTGAGTTCTTCTCCAACAAAATGATTATTACTAATGTCCAAGTACTCTAAGTGCTTGCAAAAACGACGACTTGTGATCTCTCCAGTCATCTGATTCTTAGAGAGGTCTAGATAGTGCAGATCACAAGGATCTTGAAAAGACAATTTACCCGACAACTGGTTTGATGAAACATCAAGGTAAGAAAGTCTTGACAATAGGCTTAGGTTACCAAAATCCGAGGGAATTGGACCAACAAAATTGTTGTCACCCAGATTCAACGTTTCTAGGCTATGCAAATGACCAATTTCGTTTGGGATGTTTGCATTGAGATGATTTGTGCTTAAGTCTAGGTATCTGAGGCTGACCATGGAACCATAAGATGCAGGGATTGGACCTGTAAGTTTGTTTTTACCAAGAAAAAGGGCTTGTAAATGGGTGAGATTGGCGAGGGAATTTGTAACAGGCTTAGGTTACCAAAATTTGAGGGGATTGGGCCGTCAAATTTGTTGTCACCCAGATTCAATCGTTGTAGGTTTTGCAAATGACCAATTTCGTTGGGATGTTTGCATTGAGATGATTTGTAACAGCTGGTAACTCACCTGTGAGTTGATTCCATGAAAGTGAAGATATGTGAGATTTGAGAGCAAACCAATCTGCTCTGGGATGCTTCCTTCAACACATAATCAATAATAGAAAGGTTCACAAGGTTTGGAAATGAAGAGAGGTGAAGACTTCCTAGTTCAACCCCAAGGTAGTGACCGTATAAGCCTATCCCATTGACACTTCCTGCTTCATTGCACTCTATTCCTACCCATTTACAGTGATGTAAAGAAGCATTTCTATATGGCCACCAAGCATGCAAAGCTTTTGCCTCTAATGATTTGTTGAAACCATTAGTAGCATTAATGGTGGTTTCTGATGAAATGAAAAAGAGTAGAACGACATGAAGAAGATGACTAATAGAACAAGAGATAATAGTATTCCACATCCTATAAATATTCTATTCTTTATTTTCAGCATCAACAAGTGTGATTTATTTTAATGCTTTCTCAACTTAATATATTTATAAATATTCATTCCCAAAGACAAGTGAAGTTTGGAAGTCGATGGCAGAAAGGAAACTTCAGTCAACAAGATTATGTCTCTTTCTCCCTTAAATTCTAACCCCTGTTAAGAGTTGGGATATGATTACAAATTAAGTCAACAATGAAATATAAGTCATTCATTTTATGCGTATGCGTATGTGTATGTATACATATTTTGATTTGTTTATTGGTTTGAGCTAGTAGAATGATATGAAAGAATTGTAGTGTTTTAAAACATGTTTTAGGATTTCAAATGTGTTTTAAAAAATGTTTTAGAAGTTCAATTATGTTTTAGAACATGTCCTTACGTCATGTTTAAGCATGTCATCAACCATAACAGGAGCACACGGTGGTGACGGCGGGGTCGTGACCCACATGGCCATTGATGATCTGTTATTAGAGTTATGTAAAAACCTAATTAAACTAGGAAGTTAGGGTAAGTCAGGTATCATATCCATGGAGAGCATGTGGTAGTGTTACGTAATTCGTTTGATTATTTGACTAACTTATTAATTAAAACTAAACTATTCGTTTGATTCCCATAAAGTATAAGAGAGGTGAGATTTGAGAGCAAACCAATCTGCTCTGTGATGCTTCCTTCAACACCACAACGCTCAATAGCAAGACCAACAAGGTTGGAAATGAAGAGAAGTGGAGGATAAGGTTGACCCCAAAGGTACGTAGTAGGCTTTTAAGCTTATCTCAATCACACTCCCTGCACTATTGCAAGCTATTCCAAACCACTCACAGTGATGTGAAGAATATGATGGCCACCAGTTTGTTGCAAGCAAAGCTTTTGCTTCTGATGGTATATTGATATCATTAGCAATGGTGGTCTGTGATAGCATGAAAAAGAGCAGCATCATAACAACAAGAAGACGAGTAATAGTATGCCACATTATATATATATATATTATATATATATATATTATATATATATATATATATATATATATATATATATATATTTATTTATATTTGTTTATTTATCAACAAAGTTAATCATAAAAGGTGAAGTACTTAATTATAATATATATTAATATGTTTGGTCGGTGATGCAGTTTACTTTTATGTTCTTATGTATTAGTCACTAAAGTTTTATAGTTTACAATATAGACACTCAGAAGATGGACATATGGACACATGTAATTACGGTCTTTTCGTAGGTACCTGCTGCGTACAACTCATCCATTTTGGTGCCATGATTTGTCCTCTCACTTTTTTCTTTTGCCACCAAGATTAGCCCGTCGTCGGTTTCATCTTCATCAAGCTTTGCTGTGGAGATCTCCGGTGTATCTAAAATCTTACGATCTCTCATCAATGAATGAATATGTTTACTGGTTCGGTGTCGACATTTATTACTCCAGCGTTCAAGGCAGATCTCGAACTTACATTAGTTAATTGATGAGTTTGTATATTAGCATTGCAATTTGTTACATTATTGTTTGTAGTTGTTGATTATTGATTACAATATTTGATGATTTAGTTAATGGAATCAAATACGCTTTTGGATCTCTTTTGCAATGATGTTTGTGTTAGACTTGCAGGAAACTTGATTCCGAGATGGATTAATCGTCTAGCTAGAATCTGTAATCGACTAATCTATCATCCATAAATTAATTTCTTAGAACAAATCAACATATAGAGGGGTAGGTAATGGGTTAAGGGCGGTGTGTATTATTAGAACAAACATCTTCTTGAGTCGCTTGATTTAAAACTATTTTTCTGATCAAATCGAGAGTTCTTTGAGGTCTGAGTCGCACACGTGAGGTCTAATTCGGCTTTGGTTCCCCGCTACACAGGACAAAGGTATGGTTTCTTGCATCTTCCTTCCCAGCTATCATGGAGGCCGTTAAATCTTAAGGGTTTAGAACTCATTGGAAGAGGATCTTATGGTGATGTGTATGAAGGGGTAAATTCTTGAAATTCAATTTGCAAATTAATTTTACATGTAAATCTTGATGACTACACTAAAGTGTACATGGTATATAATATGTGCTTGCATAAAATGGCGGTGTTAGATTTATGATAAAATTCACCGCAATATTGCATTTAAAGTGTGTTGCCTGCGACTCAACTGGTCCACGTCACTAAGCAATGAATCCATTGTTTACTGATGATTCTCGGTCAATGCATTAAGCTTGGGGTTTTTCGGTTGTGGGTTCCTCCTAAGAGGGTTGGGGTGCGGTCCTATCTAAAAATGATAAGTGGGCCAATGAAAATAATTCACATATGTGAATGCAACGTTAGTATTAATGCTTTTGAGTTTAAACCCATCGTAACGTGTGGGCTAAATTACTAGTTAAGATTTAAGTGTGTGTATTTATGTATGTATCCCAAAACAATCTACTTTTCTAAGTCAATGTCAACCAATGTTTTCAGAACCGGATCGGATTTTGAAACCGAACGCCTTACTGGTTTGGTGGTCGGACCGGTTGGACCGGATTTAACTATATTTATATATGTAATTAAATATAAGTAATTTATATATGTTTTTTAAAGTTATATATAAAACTTAACTATAGTTTTATATCCAACACACTAATTTATGGTTTAATAAAACTTAACTATATAAAAACTTAACTATAGTTATATATCCAACATACTAATTTATGGTTTAATACCCTATTTTTATCCATTAAAATAAAAAAAAATTTAATCAAGATCCGGTTCGAACCGGTCCGGTTTCCCAGTCCGACCACCGGTTCAGGACGAGGCCGGTTTCGACCGCCACAAAATGTATCATAGCAAACCGGACCAGCTAGAGGGCTGATCCCCGGTCGAACAGTCGGACCGACCGGTTCGACCCAGTCGCGAAAACAATGATGTCAACTTGGAAAGTTCAGTAATAGATAATTAAGCCTTGGTTTCTAAGTCAATGTAAGAAGGGTTGAGGGGTGACTATGACACCTTCATGTCTCTTAACCAGTGTTTTTATGATTGGATCGGACCGTCCGGTCCGACCGGTTAGAATGGGAATCGATGTTGTGTCCGGTCCGGTCTGGTGGGATTCGTTTTTAGTGGTTGAACCGGCCGGTTCGTCCCGAACCGCTGGTCGAATCGGGAAACCGGACTGGTTTTGGTTTTTTATTTTTAATGGGTAAAATCAATGTGTTAAACCATAAATTAGTATGTCGAATATATAAATATAATTAAGTTTTATATACAACTATAATATATATATCATATATAAATTACTTATATTTAATTACATATATAAATATAGTTAAAATATAGTTAAATCCGGTCCAACCGGTCCGACCACCAAACCAGTAGACGTCTGGTTCAACGTCTGATCCGGTTCGACGTCCGATTCGGTTCTGAAAACATTGCTATTAACCTTAACTCATTCCAACCGTTTGAATTAATCCTCCAATTGCATGAACTCTATCTAACTTTACCCAATCGTATAATTATATAAACTGCATGTTTACTTTTATTTCAATAAAACCTCTTTCTAACGCGGTCCCTTTGTTATGATTCGGTTTAGTTTTGTATTTCCATGTGTTTTGAACACCCATCTTAATTATTTTTTAATCTTATATTCTTACCTCTATGTTCATTCTCGAAGTAATTTGGATTAATTAAGTGTCACGTAGGAATTCGTTGAAATTTAAATTTTAATTTTATTTTTAACGTGTTTGGTTGATAAATAAATTAAAATTAATTTCTACAAATTCTTTTAAATGAATGGTTTCAAATCCTTCCAAATATTGAAAGATTTAAAATTCCACCGACCCCCGCCTTTACCGCCAACCGACACTACCAACGACCCCGACCGCCAACCACCGCCTCCCCCCGCCAATGCTCCCGACCGCAACCGACCGCCGACGCTCCCGACCACAGACACCGACGCCCGCCCCTGGCCGCAACCGCCATCGCGGCCCGCCCCCGACCCCAACCTCCACCGCCCGCACCCGGCCCGACCGCCAAACATCATCCGCTGACTGTTGCCATCTAACCCAGATCGTCGTCGCCGCACAACCCAGACGTCGACCACTACCGCCCATTGTTTGCCCCGACTGCTGCTACCCCTAACTATCCACTGTCGTCAGCCACAGTTGCCGAACCATATCTCGACGACGGGCGTTATTGGTTGGTGGTATGTAGTGGCGATGATCGGTGGTAAGAGATGGTGATGATTTGCAACGGGTGATAAAATTAAATTCATTTATAAGTGTTTGTCACTATAAATGCATTTGAAATTTAAATTATTTTTTATAGACTCTAATTTATTTTAATTCAAAATCCTTTAAAAAATATTAAATTCAAATACAATTTCTTCGAATTACAATTCAAATTTCAATTACAATTTTAATTCAACAAACTCCACAAACCAAACACCCCATAAAAGTTCAAATTTAGGTGAAATTGAAATAAATAATTAAAAAACCTTGGACCAGTGTATTAGGAATAAGGTTGTCCCCGTGGCCCTCGGCCACATCCTAAATGTTGGTTCAAATCTTACAATATGTAGATATGATGGTGTTAAAAATATTCAATAAGAGTTTATTAGACGCCGATAAAATAAATATGATCAATAAACGTGACAGATTTGGATTTGAACATTTCCAAAATCGCAATAAATTTGAAAGTGAATGAAAAAGTGGAAACTATAGTAAAGAAGACATTTATTTACAAATTTTCCAACCCCTCTTGAGGGTTATGACATCTTTCTCATAATTGCTCTCAAATGACCCTACCTAGAATATGAAACATCTATGCTATTGCAACTCAATTATGAAAATATATAAGGAGTGCATTATTTGATACATTTCAATCCGTTTGTATTACAAACAAATTGTTGTTATTTTTAAAACGATATAGTTGTCACGTATGAACGTTTGACTTGGAATTTGGAATTAGTAATCAGAAAAATGAACATATAATATAATTCAAAATATCAAGATAGAAAGAATGCCTTTACAGTCTAGGATTGTGTATGTTGAATCTTCATCAAATCGGGATAGTGTTCTCATTATCTAGCATTCCCAAAAGTTTGCTCACAAGGGATATCGATGATAGACCACACCATATCAACTTTCATGCTAGATGTTGAGTAAAATTCCTTGTTCAAGGTCTAGATAATTATTAAGAATCTTGATTGTAACTTGAACCGCTTTCAAAAGAAGTATTTTAATCCTATAAAATGTGTTGGGTCACATGAAAACCTCTTTGGGATAATACAATAACATTGAGTATTACACGTAAATCATCAGATGAATAATGAGAATTTATAGTTAAAGTGGTTTAGGTGAGTAGAGGTGAGTAAGAACCAGTTTTGTTTCTATCGGAACCATTAGAACCGGTTGGATCAAATCGTTTAGACCTGGTGATACTAATATAGGTTCGGTTCCCGGTTCTTAAAATATGTGTATACGGTTTCGGTTTGGTTATGTGAACAAACACCTTTAGTTTTAATTATTATATTATATAATGTTAATTTACCAAAGTGAAATGAATATGTTGGTTTTTGGTTTTTGGGTATTAACCACATGTATTTTATGATGTGCCACATTTGGTCCTTGTGTTATTCTGTTTAAATCCACCATATTTCATTTGCATCGGTTTTTGGAAAGACAATGGGCGATCGGTGTCGGTGATGATGGTAGTTGTAGGCGGAGATGAAGTTGACATTAGTTGTTGCTCTGCCTACTATTTTACCTTGAGGTGGAGTCGGCGGCGATGATTTTGATAATGTTAGTACAACACCTATGTTGTCTCCTTCCTTCTATTGTTTGTTATCGTGGCTATGACTGGAATGCAAAACATGTGTTGCTTATCATGGTTTAGTAGTTTTTATGGCATGTGGCCAAAACCAAAGAGCAGTTTTGAACCCGGTTACTACTCGATTGTTATTATTATCATTATTGTAAAGTGTATATTGTTTTGGTGTTTGTTTGGCATGATGGTATTCGATCAAATTTCTCAATTGGCATGATAGACCAACTGTGGTTTGCAAGCGTGACAGAATTCGATCTTGAGACACTTGTTTAGTCTGTGATGCATGTACGACTATGATGAATTATCTGAGCCATGGTTTACAGGCGGTTTACCACACGCACAACACGCGTGTTGGCTTTTAACTAGTTTTATTTGATTTAAAACCATTACTTTTTTATGTTTATTATTCAAAATATAAAATAAACAAACTATACTTTTTGTATTTTCTAAATAACTATAATGTCCCAAATGAATCATTGACTAAAATACAAAACTCATAAGTTTTATTAAATTAATTTTGAAGTAGAATTAGTAAGGGTGCCTTGTGGAGCATTCAAGTTTTTTGATCCGCTAGGACCTATCACATTAGGTTGGTTTCCACCCGTAAACTTCACTCGACGATTTTTCTTTAAATGTCTTGGTTTTCCACACTTCCACGCCACATTTGGGTATTGTAATCAACAAGGTAGAACGAGTAATCAAATGAGTAATTGATATTGGGCTTCTAAAACTTTGGGGCCAATGATTTTAAAACATAAAACAAAACGAAAGATACCTGGATCACATTCAATCTTGAAACATTAAAACAACATGAACTAATCTTGAAATTATGAAACACTATCGGACGTATTTGTTGGTTACTTACGTAAAGACTTATGGGGTTAGACAAGGATCTTGTAAGATGGAGAAGAATTTTTGATGTTGTGATGAAATTTCGTTGAAGATATCGTAACCATATATCCCCTTTGTGCTCTGTATGTAATCGAGTAAAAAGAAAAGAAGATAAATCGATTCTACATTCATTTCTTTTCCTTTTTAACCAAAAATCCACCCACCATTTAATAAGTGGGTTCTACTTGAGTGGCCCAAACTAATTCACGTATGTGAATCCAGTAAACTTCTATTAAACCAACAGATAATCAAATAAGCCCAACTAATATAGTTAAACTCAATTATATAATTAAATCCAAATCAACATTTAAAATCAAAGCGATGTCGTCCCCTGCGACACCTAACTTGTTTAATTCTAACATTATTTTTTCGATCAGCAAGTTAATCCAATACATTAAAATACATGTTGATAACACTAAAATTACCAACAATGATATTAAAAGTAAACTATAATTTGTAATCAAGAAATTTGCATAGTTACAAGAAGCGCACAACTACACATTTGTATTTGTAGCATGTCCTTCAGTTTTTGCTTGCTTTACATGTCTGGGTTTCGCTAGCAACAGATAGTGCTGAAAATGTTTTATACAGTTAATGATCATTTTAGGTCGCGTCCTACTAACATTAAACAAGTGCAATATGCACAACACCGTCCGTTTACATTACTAAATATCAGTTAAGTTCCTTATAGTATTTGAGCTAGCTTAACTCTGTTTGTATCATAATGTATTTGCGACATACATTATGGCGAATGTGGAATGTGATAGATAGAGCAAGATGTTGTCGAAGATCGTTTGTAATATCCAAATCATTTTGGATGAACACGAGAGGGTTCTGCACATTTGTGCACAAACAGAATATGTTGGTATATATAATATAATATGTTGGTACATGAAGGGTATTTACACCCTTGAATCTGACGGTTAATTGGTTAAATAACTTTTTTAACTACCTAACGTGCAGCTGTTGGGCCCAGAAAAAACATCATCGCATATTCGTATGGGCTGTTTTAAGCTCTGTTGTGCACAGGTGGGCTGCCCAGCTTTTACTTTTCTGATGGGCTGTTCAGTACAAGATAGAGTGGGCCTTACATGAACCTTTGGTCCAGCTTCAAATTCGATGGGCTAGAAACCTAGTTTCATTCTTGCAAGTGAACCGTAGGCCGTAGGTTTCAAACCGGTTTGTCCCCTTCACACCCTAACCCGGGTTCAACCCGTTTTTCCAACCCGACCTGGTTTAAACTAGGTATAAACCTGAATTTTTTTTTACAATTTTGCCCTCTTGAAACTGGTTTGGATCTGACCCGGAACCCGGTCAAATATGATTTGGATATTTTACTAAAACCCAACCCGGTTTCAAATTTCAATCCGGTTTG
Organism: Flaveria trinervia; assembly: GCA_025506515.1. Taxonomy (NCBI): domain Eukaryota; kingdom Viridiplantae; phylum Streptophyta; class Magnoliopsida; order Asterales; family Asteraceae; genus Flaveria; species Flaveria trinervia. The sequence continues at coordinate 7,528,686 of CM046448.1, forward strand.
TGCACCTCTAGTCTAGGATATCAATGCGTGTTAGAAAGACATTCCCTTAAAGTGATTGAGGATTGAAGTCTTATGATAAACAATAAATATAGTTTTAATAGTAAAATTAGATAGTGTGTGTTGGTCGTTGAGAAAAAAGATTGTTATGTTGTTGGGTTGATGCTAGGTGCCCAACTTTTGGTGATTAACCAAATTAACTAGACTTGTAATCAAATTATTTTGATATTGATCTAACTGCTCAACCACATATAGCTCAAAACTGATTGTTTTTTGTTGTGAAACCGATTAACCAACAACTCTTATTAGAATCCTGAAATACTCATGCTTTGCTAAGATTTTACCGTTTAATGTGTGTATGGCCAAAACTTAAAGGAAATGCGATGGTATGTCGTAATTAGTCGGCTTGATTGACATGAAAACAAATTAATGAATATTTATTTATTGAAGTCCATAAGAGGACCTTCTTATGGTAAGATGTTTTTTTTCTATTAAAGAGATCGAGATGTCAAATATTGTAATATACCAAGTGATTAGTAGAAGTACATTAGGAATTATTTTTAAAAAGTATATTATTTAGGAGTTATTTTGAAAAAGTATATATTTATTTATTGATAAAATACTGGGGTCTTGAAGTTTGCTTCTTCACCAAAACATGTAATTTACCTCCTTGCTTACTTTTCAGCGACAATGGATTTAGACTATAGTGGGCGTACATGCTAGACCAATTGTTCAGCATAACTTAATATTTATTTATTTGTGATGATGTGAAGATTATCTTCATATGTGTATTTTGTGGTGGAAAACATGTTTGGTTACCAAACATTAAATGATCATATAACATTATTGTTAAAAGTCTTAACATAAATCATTTACACAAAAAACTTTCATCGTATGAAAAATATGAGTTATAACATCTATTGGATGTTTCTTGCCGACAATACGTGGCCTAATTTACTGCCAACTAATAAATAAACACAAATAATTATTATTCAAATACCACATAATATAGTAGTATTATTAAAAAAGTTGTGTATGTTTTATAACAAATAGATAGGATATTAAGACTATTTAAAGTTGTATCCTTTGATATTTTTAAAAATACCAATACACGAACATTGTAATCCTACTCTTAAATCTATATTTTTTTTAGTTTATTACACGTCTTGAACCTTTAACCACATAAAAATAGACACATTTTCTACATACGTTATTACCGATAAACCACAAGCCTTTTGTCATGCGTTCTTAGTTACCAACTTTTTATCTTCCTCTTCAACTATTGGGATCCTTTTAGAAGAATTTTCTAGTTTTATATCGGGTTAATATATTCATACATGGATTTTAAATGTGAAAACTAGTGAGAAACAACGTTAAATTCTTACTTGATTTTGAATATTTTTTTATTTTTATTTAATAAGTGACTATTTGACAGCATCTTAATCAGCCTCTTATCGGTTTAGATGCTTAATGGTTCAGCACTTAATGGTTTAGATAAAGATGTTGAATGGTTCAGCACTTAATGGTTCAGCACTTAATGGTTTAGATAAAGATGTTGAATGGTTCAGCACTTAATGGTTCAGATTGTTTATTTCGCGAGTATATGTCTGAATGGTTAAGACATTTACCTCTAAATGATTAAACATTATACTGATGCTAAATGGTTAAGAGGTCTAATGCTCAATGATTAAGACATATTATTTGAATTGATCAAACATTTGTCTTTGAATAGTTAAATGATATACTAGCTCTTAATGGTTCAGATATCTTAATGGTTCAGCACTTAATGGTTCAGACATCTTATTGGTTCGACACTTAATTATTCAGAATTGTCAAGCAGCTCCTAAGTTTATCATAAGTTTGTAAAAGAAATTCTTATACTAAATGTTCTAATTACCCTTATGTCAAGTGCTTAATAAAAGGTATCCGAAGATCTTATATAAATAGGTAGAGGTCTTTGGTTCAAATCATACCCGTGACAAAAAATAATAATAAGAGGTCAGGTGGGTCAATGAGTTTTCTCACCTAATATGAGGTCCCTTTTAAGAGTGGTTTCGATTTTCGTATTTGAATAATGAAATTGATCGGATGAATCCATGGTCCGTTAGTGATCCAATTAATATAAAAAAATGTTCAATATAACTTCCTAGTTGTCATATGATGATGATTGAGCAGATCATTCAATTAATGATGCATATATGTATGGATTGGTGGATGTATGAAAGATGCGTGAACTGAGCTATAAATCTTGATTTTACTTTAAAGATATTTTCACAGATTTCTATTTATTAAACAGTCCACAAATAAATCAATCCATTTGTTAGTTGATTTTTATTCAGTTAGTTGTTATTTTGATGGCAAATGCTTATAATCATCTATAAAAGCTAACCTGAGATAACCTTGAAAAATGATTAACAATATCATATTTTCTCTCATAGCTTTAATTATTAAAAGAAAGGCAGAATGAATAGACGAGAAGTTAAGGATTGAAAATTTGTATATATAAAATTGTAAAAATAAAATTGTAAGAGAATAAGTATCTATGGTGACATCAATTGTTGTAGTGACTTCAAAACCAACTTCACTTTGACATTTGTTAAATAAAGATTTCTTGCACTAGCAAGGATTCAATAGCAATAACACACTTTAAAATTAGGTTTTAAGTAGCCATCATGATGCATGATTGCATTTAATAGGTAATTATGTACTAGATTCTCAATTACTTCCTTTAAAGTGTAAAAAATATGTTATCCAATGTTTCTTACATTTTTAACGGCAAAAATGAATATATTATTCATTAGTAGCGCATATCATGTTTCTTGTATTAATGAATGTAATCTCAAGAAGAGGTTCATTAAACATGATCCCGTGTCATATTATATTTATCATAAACATCGTCCTACTACAAGAACTTCATTAATGAACCATTTTATATAAATATATTTTTCTAGGTGTAGAAGACGTGTTAGGTTTTGAGTTCATAGCTACCAATAACTTTCGCTCGTGATATGTTAAGTTGATCTTGAAGTTATTAGCCTAGCCTCTTACTCGCGTCTTAGGGCGTTAAACATATATAAAAAAGTTTCAAAGTTTTTGAATTTAAACCAAGTAGCAATTCAAAGAAACATGAAAATGATACCCCTTGCAAATTATTGAGTTTAAGAATTTTAGGATCTTCTTTCCTAATTCAATATGCATCTTTGAAGATCTTATCAAAGACAATGTAAACTTTAATAATATCTCTTGCAAACCTTAACTCCATGGAGATTATCAAAATAAATTTGGCTCTTGTATCAATCATTTTCGTCTCGCTCCTCAAGTGAAGTTGTGCCTCAAGTGAACTCTTGCGTATAAATACTTCAATTAATTCATTCTCGTGTGTGTAAATACTCATTTGCTACCTACACCCTCTTCTTCATGTGTCATGAAGTTCGGTACATGTTTATTCGTTACCTAAACATACTTGTTAGCTACTAGATTGAGATGCGAAGAAGAGGACTCACCACACATGCAAAATCCATAAGATTTAAAATAAGATATTTCATACAATGAGATAAAAGAAAGACTATGTATTTCAAAAACACAGTTTTTTTTAACCTTTTTAACGATATGCATATCGAGGATGGTCGCAAGCTTGTAGTCGCAATATTACCTTCATTTGTTTTAAGGTAAAGAATTTAATCAAGTAAACCTCGTGAATTTTAATGTTGTTTCTAGTCTACAATATTAAAAACTTATCTTTTTTTCATTAATGAACGAAACTCCCTTTTCCATATAAATTGGTTAATAAACACCAAAAATTTAAACAGAATCAAAATATCGCACATGCTGATCCAAAGTAATGGTGGGCCTTGGTACACTATTATTGGTGCCCATATCAATCATTATCGACTAACTTTTTTCTCATTTTTGTTTACTAGTCAATTTTTTTGAAACAGAAGTCACTAAAGAATAATTCAAATATTAAATTATGTACATTTCTAAACATTAACTAACCCACGACTAATATAAAAACATTCATGATTGGGGCATAAGTTTAGTGTAACTAATAAGAATCTCGTATTGAAATCATTTATTAATTACATGCTCTTAACAAATTGGATGTTAAAGCCTAACTTGTATTTTTATGATTCTCAATATGCAATTTTAAATTGAAGATTCTATTCTGAGTCACACGATCTGATTGACGATTCTTTTGTGTTTGTCTATATAAAAGGATAAGGGGTTATTTGACAATCTTTTAATCAGGCTTTTAATAATTCAGATGTCTGAATGGTTCAAACATTTGCCTCTGAATGGTTCAAACATTTACCTCTGAATGGTTAAACATTATACAAGTCTTGAATGATTAAGAGGTCTAATGCTGAATGGTTAAGACCTCCTATCTGAATTGGTCAGACATATACATTTGAATAGTTAAACGATATACTAGCTTTTAATGATTCAGACCTTTTGATGATTCAACACTTAATGATTCAGATCTCTTATTGGTTTAGCACTTTCTAAATCTATGATCTTCCCTTTATATATAATTATAGATATTGCAGCTCTTAGCTTGACATCTCGTTCCTAGTAGCTCAAGCTATTTGAATCGTCTATAAATTTAAATCGAGTTTGAGCCAAAATTGGTGTGCTAATATGTTTTTTTAGACTTGTATAATCTTATACTATTTGTTAACTTATTTTTTAAATTTGTATAATAAACTTATATTCATTGAAATAAAATATATATATATATGAACAAGCTTATCGAGCCATAAACTGACTTAAGTTAAATAGTGGTTGAAGATGGGTACAATTTCTACCATCGAACTATAACTTCTAATACTAGTTGACACACTGATATTTTTATCATGTAATATATTAGACCATGAGAATTTAACGTGTAAAAAATCGAAAGGTATAATGATTATATTAATAATGGAATTTATCAAATTGCTAAATAAAATTATAAATGTTTTGAATAGTTATCTATACTACTATATTAGTTAGAATGCCCGCGCGTTGCGGTGGTACGGTTGTTGCATGATTGTTTAGTAATTCGATTTTAGTCGATATCGGCTCTGTGCGTTATGACGTAAATTAAAAAATCAAAACATAATTATTGAAAAAATTGAATAAAAGAAAACAATTACGTATATTACAAAAGTTTTTAAGACAATTATATCATCTCAATAAGAATAGTGAAATATGGGTGGGATTTATGGTCGGAAATCACTTATTACCTAGATTTTAGGGAGCTTTATTTTATGAATGTAAATTAGAGTTTTATGATCATCGGAGTTAGTTTTTGGTGGTGATTTGCATATACCGAAAAAAGTAAATAGAGAATTTATCATCATAAATTATCATCTTGATTGTTATTGAGTTGTTAACAACTGGTAAGGAAAGGGGAAGAGGAATTAGTGCTCAATCACAATATATAAACGACATTGAAAGTAAATGACGATTTTGTTTGACCACGTGTATATGTTTTAGCATATGTATTATAAGCAATCATATATTATACTTTATTGTAAGGGCATAAATGAAATAAAATGATTAATTATTTGAAATTTAAGCATTACTTTTCATATGGGTGTCCTATTTCATATGTAAAATTATCATTCTATCATCCTCTTATTTTTATTGTAAAAAATATAGATAAATATTAAAATTATTAAACTTATAATATGCCCCTAGAAAAATAATAGTATTATAGTTATTATAAATATAAAGATTTATATAAGTTATATACTTAAATATTTAAATAAAATAATATATTTAATTAAAATATTATTTAGTTATAAAAATATAACTAGTAAATATAAATTTAAATGTCAATTTAAAGTATCATAAATAAAATAAAAATTAATGAAGTGAATTAAATAATATCATTTCATTAAATAATATATTAATAATGTTTATTAAATACATGAAAGAGACAAAGGTAAAAATGTCAAGTTTTATAAAATTTAATGGATAAATTTACCATATTACCCCTAAAGTGTTTTAAAGTTTTAATCAAAATTTTATTTTACCCCTCTTAAATGTGATGCACTCATTTGTACATGTTGCTTTAAAACTTGTTTTTTGGCAAAATTACATCTCTATCCAAAAAGATGTATTATATAGTAGTATAGATAATACATCTCTTTGAATAGATATGTAATTTTGCCAATAATACAAGTTTTAAAGCAACATGTATAAATAAGTACGTCACATTAAAAGGGGTAAAATAGAGATTTGATTAAAATTTTAAGACACTTTAGGGGTAATATGGTAAATTTATCTATTAAATTTTATAACACTTGACATTTTTGCCTTACCACTTTCATGTATTTAATAAACATTATTAATATCTTATTTAATAATATGATATTATTTAGTTCACTTTATTAAATTTTATTTTATTTATGATACTATAAATCGACACTTAAATTTATATTTACTGATTATATTTTTATAATTAAATAATATTTTAGTTAAGTATATTATTTTATTTAAATATTTAAGTATATAACTTATATAAATCCTCATATATATATATGTATATATATATATGTATATATATATGTATATATATGTATATATATGTATATATATGTATATATGACGATTCCTTCCTGTAGGTACTAGGTTGCTTGATGAGGTTCCGATCCAAAATAAATGAAAAAACCAACAAGTATGATTCTTTATTCTAATATTTATTTGACATATTGATTATTGTCAAAATCAAAAATAATGTTAAAGTTGGTCGATAGAGGCATAATGAATTGTAGTATATAGATATCATAATTCCTTTCGAATGATCTAATCTATATCTTATTTAGTTGTTATTTCAAATAAGGATTTTTCTATTGAATTGGGATAAATATGAAACTCAGATGTAGCAAATCCAAAAAATTAATTATTAGACAAATGTTTTGTCAAAGAAAATATTAAATAGTGAAGTTTTCCAAAGAATAAATCAGTCTTATCTCTAATAGATTGATTGTTTCTATTAGATCGAGATTTAGTAGGTTTAAATGGTGAATTCTACTCAAAATGTAGTTGCTTCTTCAATAGACATGAATGATAAAACTCATTAAATTTTATTATTTGATTGAACAGAATGGTTACTGAATAGATGTTTCCATGATTCTCTTCATAGATCGGTGCTCATATGCAATCTATCCTTCAACTAAAAAGTTTCAAGTTGAGGAGTTTGATAGGTTAGAAAAAGTCAGTAATGGTTAGTCAAATTTTAAATGCACATACGGGTGCTTATAAAAGATCTAAAACATGAGACACTTTCAGACTAAAAGAATGTGATATAAAAATATAAGGTTCTTAAAAGGTACTGGGTTGCTTGATGGATGGAGAGAGATTCTTAATTCTTCATTGATGATTGCTTGGAGTTATCCATCTTGTATTCATATGAGTTCTCATTGAAGGGGTACTTAGTTTTTTATTACATATTATCGAGAATCATAGAATTTAAACTACGTCAAATCGATCATTTGATTAGGTAGTTGTATGTTTGGCTATATTTGAAGGATTTTTCTTAATCAGATGAATCACCAGCAGCTCACAACAGGACTTTAGTCTCTTTTGAGCCCTCCTCTTTACCGTTAATTTGTTTTTTTTTATTTTTATGTTACTATAATTAGGATTGTGGTATTTGTAAAAATTAGTAACGAAACTCCAAACAAAAGCTATAAATAGAAAGGAGACGATTGATGGTGTCTATTTTTATTCGGCAATAAGGTGGTCGTTGGTGATAGAAGGATTCATAGGTAATAATGGTGTGTAATGACTAAGAGGGGAGAGAGTAGATGTGAGAAAAAGAGAGAGAGGTAGTTGTTACTTAAGCAACAATGACGATGATTTTATCTAACCACGATTAGTGTAGAGAGAAGACATAGAATGTAAAGAAAGAAAAAGGGTGGGATGGGTTGGGGTGTATGTAATGTTTGTGACACTATAGGGCACTATAGTCTTGTAACATTGAATTAACTAAACAAGATTGATGATATTAACAGAATGAATGAAAATGATTACAAAAATAAAACTATTTGACTAAAAAAATTATTTTTAAACTTTTGGATTAAAATAATTATTTAACCAAACCTCAATTATTAAAATAGTAATTTACTCTAGTTTCTTTGAATCCTAATTTATGGAGTAATAGATATCTTTATTGGAGACCAAAAAAAGTATAATTAAAGTGTCCTAAAAAACATATTTTATCAAGTCAAAAAACCAGTTACATTTTCTCTCTTTCTAAAACATATATATTATATATTTATATATTTCATCAAAATTAACTTATTGAATGAATATTTTTCTTTAATTTCACTAAGATATTTTTACATATTTTTCTTTCTAAGTCCATCAATTATATTCCAAGTCTTCTGTATAAATAAAAACAATAAACTAACATCTTAGAATTCAAAAGTTTAGAACTTCTTTTCAAAATAACAATCACCAATATGTAAAAATTCTATAATAAAAATAAGGATGAAATAGTTATATAGTAAGTTAATTTTAATGCAATGGATATGTATGTAATTTACATGTTTTGGGAAAAATATGTAATTGATTTTTTGGCTTGAGAAAATATGTAACTAGTAGTCTTAAGAATAAGAAATATGTAAAAATCCCATAATATAACTTTCCATTAACAATCATTATCAAAATTTTCATTAATAATAACTATCAAACATAGTAAAAATACCAAAAAATTAAATAATAAGAATAAGTAGTTTAAATAAGTTGATTTAAATTTTAAGAAAAACAAACTTACATAATCTATCTCCAAACACATGACCTTGTAAACTAGTGACATTGATAATTAACTCTTGTAAATATAATGTGAGTTCAAATTATTGCAAGTGTAGAAATCATGTGACATTTTTTAGAAAACAGTTTTTTTAACTCTTGTAAATATAATGTGAGTTCAAATTATTGCAAGTGTAGAAATCATGTGACATTTTTTAGAAAACAGTTTTTTTTTACTTTGTAAACATTACACTTACAAGAATTTGAGTTCATTATACAAGTAAAAAAAATTGTTCAAAAGAAACTAATTTACCTCTAAACTATATCACATGTTCACAATAAGACGTGAACCCTTACAACTTAAAGGGAAATCACTAACATCTTGGTGTCACCAGAGACATCTTGATGACAAGGTGTATTTCTTATATTTAACAAGTTAAATGTTTAAATTATATAAAATCCATATATAAGTGATTAATATAAATAGGTTAGAGCATTTATAGTGGAGTCTTTATATACATCCCTATCTTCTATATTTAGAAAAATTTTTGGTTTGCATCTCTATTAGATCTCCACCTTCATCTTTAAAGTTTATAATTTTATGAATAGTAATTTTTTAAATATAAAAATCCATTATTCATCAACCTATATAATTTTTGTTTGTGTTTAAAAGATAGAAAAAAATCATTAATTAAATGTTTGTGAGTGAAATATAGATATAGATAAAGAATAAGATGTAGATTAAACAAATTTAAGATAAAACAATAAAAAAATAATATTTAATTAAATTATAGAGATAAAATTAAGATACTATTCTGAATATTGTTTGTAAATCTTCTTGTGTAAAACTAACATCTTGATATTATAAATGCCCTTTGGTTTTAAATTTAATAATTTCTAATTAATTAAGTATATGCGAAAGCGTGTATAGATTGTACGTGGAGATCCAATTTGTACGGCAATAAAAAGGCAAAATAAATCATATTTTATTGTAGTTATATACTTTTTAATGATATATAACTGACAATGTTATTTGTAAGTCCATATTTTATTTTCATGATTATATTTGATAACAACTCTTCATCTTAATGAATATGAATTTGTCATTTTTAATTAATTGTTAGCCCAATAAAACTCCTTAAAATTTTGGATAAATTATTTAGTTTACTATAAAATTGTTTTAAAGTGGATACTAATGAACTTTATCAATTAAATAAGAGAGTTTAATAAGGATAAACATAGGTGTTTGGCGTTTGTTCTTGTTGGAGGTTTGTTTTGTGTTCTGTTATGTATGTTTGATTCTCAGTCGCGAGACGCTGGTGATGTACTTAAGAGCATATGCTTTTTTATAATCAAAGTATTGAGAGAAGGCTTAATACTAAAGTCAATATCTTAGCATAAAATTTTGAAATAAAATAAAATCGAAATGTAAAGGAAATCAGAAATTTGTATCTAAATTATATTAATAAAATTTTCTACAAACAATAAACAAAAAAGCTTTTCAACGTGTGTAAAACAAAGAAAAAACAGAAAAAAAGACCTTTAATAGTTCTTTTTAAAATAAATCTATTTCGGAAACAGAATTCACTCTAATATAGAGTTTTTAGAAATTTAAAGTTTGTTTGAGGCATCACATATAAGTCTAGAATACTCACAAATATTGTTGTTTGAATTAAATAACAGGTTTTGTTCACGCGTTGCAACAAACTAGTATTAAATAAAATTTATGTTGAAATAAAGGTAATAACAATCATATGGCAAAGATATAATCAAAATTTAAAGAAAAAACGTTACATTGTTATAAAAGAACCAAAGATATATAAAATTTGACCCCGGTCCAATTTGAAGAATTTGCGCGCATGTTGCAACGTATTGGTTTTGAATTATATTGTTAACAATCGTTCCATGTTGTGTTCCGAGTGTAATTACATGTATAAGACTTTATGTATTTATTTACCTAATGCATGTCCGTATGTAATGCATACTTTCACGTAAAGTTTATACACAACTTTAAAACCAAACAAATGACAAATATAAAGGTAACATTAGATCCGATACCGAACCTTTAAATAGTGGATCGGCCAGTTTAGGTTCACACCAGTTCTTGTCGGCTAGTTCATAATTGGTTCAAACCAGTTTGGATCGATTCTTGTTTTTGGAACTTTTTGTTACAATACCTACGCACTTCAATAGTATATGACTTGAAATGTAATCTAAAGAATCTCGAAAACTGATCAAAGGAGAAAACATGCACTTGCTAGTTTCATTTGGTTGAAAGAAGCCAAAGAAAACTGCACTTATATGTCAGAATTGCTGCTTGATGCTATTTGTGTTTGTGTTAACTTTCATGTGGACAATTAACTATTACACAACTGATGTCTCCATGTGGACAACTAATATACGGGGTGTGTAACTAACCGTAGAGTGTCGTGACTCGTGAGAATAATATAACGCTACAGATACACATTATTAATGTTGCCATATAACAAATAAACATTATCCAGCAAGATTTTATAAATCATTAAATTAGGGTCCTAATATACAGAAACCCCATATCATAAATCGATGTCTCATGCACGCCTCGTATAAGGTCAAATATATTAGAAACAAGGAAAATTTATGTGGGGGTTGTCAAAAGGCTATATGTCCCATATAGCTATATACGACACATATAAAGCTATATGACACGTATAATAAATTTCGATAATAACTACGAGAAAAAAACTCAAAAAGCTGTCAGATAAATTATACACCTCAACTACACTACCAAACTGAACTATGTTATAATCTTAGTGGTATACAAATTATTTAATTATAATAACCACACATATTTAAAACAAAAACAATTCCAATATATGTTGATTTTCTTTTTTATATATGACTCACAACGATTTATTTCAAGGGAAAATTTTCCTATTTTAAGGACCGTTTGGTAATTTTTAAATGATTAAGTGCTGAACCAATAAGAGGTCTGAACGATTAAGTGTTGAACCATTAAAAGGTCTGAACTATTACGAGCTAGTATATCGTTTAATTATTTAAAGAAAAATGTCTGACCAATTCAGAAAATATGTCTTAACCATTCAGCATTAGACCTCTTAACCATTTAGCATCAGTGTAACCATCCATAGAGAAATATTTTAACCATTTAGACATGTGCTGGCGAAACAAACAATCTGAACTATTAAATATTGAATCATTCAGAAATCTCAACCATTAAAAAGCTGATTAAAAGACTGACAAACAACCCCTAAATGTATTAGTGGCTAAGAGCTCTTGTAATAGTTGTGTTTGTAAGCTCACCAATACGGAAAGAGAGAAAGGAAATGGTAAGAAATATTAATTTGTCACAACGGACATTCACATGTGGGAATGTAACAGTGGACGAGGGAGGAGGTGCATCTATCTTTGAGGTGTTTTATGTGACATGTTAGATCATAAGTATTGGTTAATGCTTATTAATAAATAATTTTTGTCACATCAGTCTTAAGTTATTATTATTATTTTGTTAAAATAATAAGTAATGATTAATGTCCCTATAATATCATTTCATCAATTATGGATTAGGTGATTTGTGGCGTTACAATAATAACACTTGGTAGACTTTCTTTATACATAACGCCCCATTACATATGGTTTTAACATAAGAAAAGAGAATCAGAGACGTGGCATCTGTCATCATTCCTTTAGTCTGTTATGAATATTTTTAACTTCTATTATAATAAAATAGTAACTTGGGCGTCATGTGTTATTATTTTATGCATCCATTTAATATTTTTACGGCCCCAACCAGTTAATCATATCAAATAGTCTATTTTATATATGGATAAAATAAAATGTTTGTTTGATTCGGTATATTTGCTTTAGTTGATTGACTTACGACATAAAATGAATAAACTAAGGGTATTTTTAATTGCAGCATGATCCTATTCTAAGATAGTAAATGAACTTTTATTGTATCTTACCCAATGAGGTGTTAATTACACCAAAAATTTTTTGAATGGCAACTCATCGAAGACTTCAGTTTGTTAATTACACAAATACATGATTGACTAACTACATATATCTAGAACAAATTAATTAGGTCATCTTAAATGCACCAATATTATTATTAATTTTTTAAAATTGTTTTTATAAAATGTTCTTCTAGCATACTACTTTTAACATTAATTTATGTCTCTTATATTATTTTTAATTACTTCTATTTAACTGTGATAAAATTATGATAATAAAACATTTAAACGGAAAAAGATTATAACATATATAGGGTTTTAAAAAATAAAAGGAAAACATGAAAAAAAATTTCTTTATTAAAATATATATAATTAACACTTAATTTATTTTATCATCTTAATATTGTTTGTCATATATTTAATAATTTTTTCTTTCAATTTAATACATTTATTTAACACGAGTTTTTAATCTAATTGCTATATATAGTAATAGTATAAATGAATCTCTTAACCAAACCCGTTTCAAAGTTACAAAAATTACTAAACTACTACTATTAACCACACACATATGTATTAATGTATATACGTATATTTAGATTTAAACCGTTACACTTTAAATAGATACGAGACGCCTTATGTAAAAACGTTCTTATTCATAACAAAAAATTATTTATTGAAATGCCGTAATCAGCTCACAACAAATGATTATTTGAAAACATTGAATGTGAGGGTCATAAAAGTCTGATTGTCTGAATGATCCCCCATAACATCAAATTTTCTACAACTTTGAATTGATAAGCCTTGCTGCCTACCAAAATTTGGTATTTACTGTTTGATAAATATCATATAGTCAACAAGTTGATTATGATAGGGGTCGCAATCGATTTTATTTTTTAATACGTGTTTAAAATAGAGTTGATCTAGTGCATTTTATCATAGGGAGACTACACGTGTCAAACTATAAAACTTAATAAAAAATGAGTTGAATGTTAAAAGTATATTACGTCATAATCACAATCTACTAAACTGATTTGTAAGTGATTACATTATATTTAATACAGTATGTATTAAAAAACTCAAGATAAATAAAATAAATTGTACGTATCTAAGGTGAGCTTTATTTTTATTTTTTTTTCTTTTCGAAAGCTTTTGAGAGGTTAGAGCATTCATAATGACATTGATATAATTCATATCCTTATATTTTGAGGGGAAAAAATAAGAATTTACATTTTTTATTATTGTATTACTCTAAAATAATCACTTTAAAAACACAATGCATAACACAATGATCAATGTTAGACACACTGAATAACACAATGACAACATTATACTCGATGATTAGCAATAAACACTCAATTTAAAAAACATAATGAGTAACACAATACTCAACATTATACACAACAAGTAACATAGCGAATAACGCTAGACTTGATAATTAACAATAGACATAATGAATTGCTTGACGGTTATTACACACTTACTGATCAGGATTACACAATGAACTGAAAAAAATAAAATAATTATATTTTTAACATCGTGTTATTTGAAAATCACTATTTTAAAAACATAACTGTTACAATTAGACACAATGGGTGATATAACGACTAACACTAAACTCGGTGATTAACAATAAATATAATAAGTTGCTTAATGAGTAGTACATAATAACCTGATCAGGTTTACATAATGAATTGAAAAATATAAAAAAATATAACATTGTATTATTTGAAATTCATCATTTTTAAAATACACAATACATAACACAATGGTTAAAACTAGCCATAATAATCTGATGAATATTATACAATGACATGATATTATATAATTAGCTAAAAATATTACATAATAGTTGAAATAACGTGAAAAAAATTCATTTTATGTATCAATATTATAGGCGTTTTAAAGATCAAAAATCATTTATTTTTATGATGTATTTTTTATTAATAAAATATTATTTGTAAAAGTTACGTGCGTTTAAAGAAAAAGATGGAACATGAAAATGTGATTAAGAATACATTTGTCCTATCATTTAAAGTTTGAATTATTTATAATTATGCGATCAGATTTTTTAGCCTTTAAATTTAAGATTTAGTGGATAATAATATTTATCACCCATTTTAGTTTTTCATCCCTTTATACAACAATCCCACCCATGCTATTATTGCATATCAGAGGATAATACACTATAAACTTCTTAAACTCTTTATACATCAAAATATGATTTATAATCTCAATATCTTTATGTATGTTGAGTAATTTAAGTTTCAGAAGGAACTAGTATTAATGCCTCAACGGAATAGACGTAAAACCATAAAAAGTAACGTTAAAATGTTGATGTGAACTCAAACGTCGAAGGGGGAAAATGCGTAAGACTGTGAAAAAAGCTAATGTTTCATGAACCCGTGAGTTAAAGGGTAAGGGGCATAAAACCACACAATAAACTAACGTCGAAACGTTTGTTACGAACCCATGAGTTGAAAGGGAGCTGATAATATATTTAACTTTATACATGAAAAATGATGTGGTGATGCATAAGAAGACGAGCAGGTTGAACATTATCAAGATCGATTAAATAAATGCAGTATGTTGTGAGTAAAAAACCGACTTAACTGAACCACAATCAAATTAACCGACTTAATCAAACTGAACTAATCAAATCGAGCAATTACCCAATGGTTCGGTTAAGGCATAACCGATTAACCAAACTTTACAACTTGATTTCAATTTTGATGTACAAATTAACCGCACCACACAAAATGTGATCAGTGACGATTGAAAAAAGTTAATTAATTATCTCTTTACCTAATAAACATATAAACTCTTTCAACCTTAACATATATATTTAAAAAAGTTTAATTACAAAATAAAAGAACCATATAAGTGTGTAGTTAATTACATTTAAAATGAAACTTGTATATAAGTGTAACCGTGCATGCCACACCCAGATATTAGTTTTGATGGGAGTTTAACATCAAACCATATCAGACACACTCGTTTTAAGTTGGTCTAAACTTGACCCAACAAAAAATTAGTAGTTACAACATTGATTAAATACTCATACTAAATATATTTTTTAATCAACCATATTAATCGTAACCGATCCATAACCGATAGTTAAACCAAAGTATAGTTAACTGCAGTGATGGTTTCGACTTCGACTATAAGAACGGTCTTAACCACACTGTCGATTTCGATTTGAAAACAACATTAACCGCACTAAACCACACCGTACTTTGCCCTATAACTATACATATATCGCGCGTAATTGCAATTTAGGTTTTAAGGTTATAGTAACATGAATCACAAGTGACTTATATTTAAACATAATTTAAATTAATAATAACTAGTCTTCAGCCCCTGCGTCGCAGCGGGAACGTAAAACCATACCAAATAGCAACGTCATATTATCGTCAGCGAGCATAAACACAGGAAAATATCGTATTAAAAAATAAAAAAAACTAAAATCGAACAGAAAGTATATGTAAAAATATAAAACATTGAAATTAATAACCAAGTCAATCTAGGACCCGCACGTTGCGACATGATCGTTAAATGAGAAAAATAGGCGTATCAATATTTTATGACATGTTTACTCTTAAAATTTAGATTAAAATATAAACAAAAAATTTGTTAATGCATAGGAACCAAAGTAAAAAATTATAAGGTTTAAGTTGTAAAACATATATAAATTAGGTTTAAAATAAAAAAATTAAAGAAAATAAACAAATAATATGTATAACTTTTATTGCTTGAAGTACAACAATTAATACAACTTTAAGTTGATAATTATTAGTATATATATTAAATTAAACAAATCATTCAACACATAAGACACTTTAGGGGTAATATGGTAAATTTATTCATTAAATTTTATAAAACTTGACATTTTTGTCATTGTCTCTTTCATGTATTTAATAACCATTATTAATATATTATTTAATAATATGATATTATTTAATGCACTTTATTAATTTTTATTTTATTTATGATACTATAAATTTACATTTAAATTTATATTTACTAATTATTTTTTTAACTAAATAATATTTTAATTAAGTATATTATTTTATTTAAATATTTAAGTATATAACTTATATAAATATTCATATTTATAATAACTATAATTCTAATATTTTTCTAGGGGCATATTATAATTTAATAATTTTAATATTTATCTATATTTTTTACAATAAAAGTGAGAGGATGATAGAATGATAATTTTATATATGGATTAAGACACCTATATGAAAAGTAATGCTTAAATATTAAAAAATTAATCATTTTATTTCACTTATACCCTTACAATAAAGTATAATATATGATTGCTTATAATACAAATGCTAAAACATATATACGTGATCAAACAAAATCGTCATTTACTTTCAATGTCGTTTATGTATTATGATTGAGCACTAATCCCTCTTCCCATTTCCTTTATCAGTTGTTAACAGCTCAATAACAATCAAGATGATAATTTGTGATGATAATTTCTCCATTAACTTTCTTCGGTATTTGCAAATCACCACAAAAAACTAACTCCGATGATCATAAAACTCTAACCTACATTCATAAAATAAACATCCCTAAAATCTAGGTAATAAGTGATTTCCGACCATAAATACCACCCATATTTTCACTATTTTTATTGCGGTAATATAATTGTCTTAAAAACTTTTGTAATATACGTAATTATTTTCTTTTATTCAATTTATTCAATAATTATGTTTTGATTTTTTAATTTACGTCATAACGCACCGAGCCGATACCGACTAAAATCGAATTTTAAAAAATCATGCAACAACCATACCGTCGCAACGCGCGAGCATTTTCAACTAGTATTAAATAAAGCAAATCATCCAACACATAATATAAATATATTTTCATGATAAGCACAAAACTCCACCTAAAGATAACATCTCACCCAACCCCTTATACACACTAATACACTCCCTCTCTCACTCCACAAACACACATCTCCTTTATCCTCTACCTCCACTCATCTTCACCTTCTTCCAACAATGGAGGACCCTGCAACTTCTGTAACATCATCTCTCTGGGCTTCCCTCAACAGCTGGTTCACCTCCACCGTCTTCTTCGTCCTCCTCAACCTCATGATCGCCACCATTGTTTTCACCTCCAATCTACCCACCAACAATCATCATCAACAACAACAACAAGAAGACGAACATCAACAACAACAAGATAAGCAAAATCAACCCCCAATCGCCAGATCTCCCTCCATCCTCCACCGCCTCAAATCCCTCAACTTCTACCCCCAGATATCCCACCACCACCAATCACCGCCGGAGACCCACTACCACCCACACCCGATTGAACTAGCAGCCTCACAGTACGTCTTCAATCAACCCCTCGAATACCAACATTTCGATCTCAACAACTCCGATCAAATCGACGAATCACAACCTCCGGCGACAGATCTTGACGATTCCGACCCGACCCACGTCGAGAACCACCGTGACGCGGCGGAAGAAGAGTTCTCCGGCGAGTTTGAGAGCTTGGATGAGGTGTACAGCCGCCTGACTAGCGGCGGCGGACACGACAGAACCAAATCCGACGGCAGCATCGGAGCGAAACCTCCGGCGAAGATGAAGAAATCCGCCAGTTTGAAAGTGGAATTCACGCATCCCGAGGAGGAAGACGCCGTCGAGCGCCGCCGACCGGCGACGGTGAAGGACAACCGCCCGCCGGCGGCGGCGGTGGACGACAATGATGACGTGGAGGTCGACTCTAAAGCCGATGACTTTATCAACAAGTTCAAGAACGATCTGAAGTTGCAGAGGATAGAGTCGATTATCAGAACGAAGGGGACGATGAATAGAGGGGCTGGAAACTGAAGTGTTTGATTCTACGGGGGGGTTTTTGTAACAGTTACGAAAGTCTGAGTATTGTTTTGGGAAAATGTATGTTAGGGCGAATTTTAACGTGGGGGCATTTTGGTTAATTTGGTGAAAGTGGAGGGTATTTTGGGTAATGAGAAGTTAAATTTATTATAAAGGTATTAATTGGTGTGGTGTAAGTTGCATTTATACGTAGTGGTGATGGGTGTGTGGATACACGTGCTGATGTTGATTCTATACTCTATCTTTGCCACTAGTGCCATGAATGGTGATTTTGCCGACATGTTGGGGGTATAAATGGAAGAAAAACTATAAATAGGTGAATGAGATCTTTTATAGAATTATAGTTACCAAATGGAAATTGTGTTGTTTGTCATTTAGTTGTAACAAAGCTTATTAAGGTCATGTGTGTTGTTATTTATTTGGCTAAATTGAATTGAATAAAAGTGAAAAACCTTCTTTACAATTATAGACAAGCTAGCGAGAAGCGGGAGAAAACAAAAACATGATGATGTAATTTCACGAGATACGCGATTGCCAAATGATATTTGTGACAATTTACATTAAGACTCAAGACGAGAAGGAAACATCCATGTAGCGGTGTGAGGTTAGGCGTGTTATTGGATGACTAATCACCAAAAAAACATTACATCGTTGGATACATTGCATGTGATATATGATGAATATTTCAGACCATTGTGATATATGAATATATCAAACCACTATAAAGATAAGCTATACTTTTAAAAGCATTTTTCTCTCTTTCAGTTGCATAATTATAACCTTTCATTAAAAGAGGCAATAAGTTTTCATGTCTCACCCTTTTTTTTAATGTTAAACTTTTCTGTAAGAAAACTATTTATTAAGACAGATGCTCTCCCTTAATTTAAACAATGTAAAATCCACCCCTCCACTTAACCTCGAACTTCACTTGTTCCCACCAACGTTGTTAAAAGATCAACCTGTAAATGATAAAAATAATAATATTACTTGGTTCTATAAAGTCTACTTCAAAAGTGATTAAGTGTGCATCAAGTTGGTTTTTATATAACCTCCATATTAGAAAGAAAAGCCTCATAAGTCATAATATACTTTTATTAAACACATATAAACATATACTTTTTAGAATTCGACCTCTTGATTTTTTTAATAGAATAACAACACCCTATCTATAAGATCTGGCCATTGGAAACATATAAACTCTACAAAACTGTATCATTAAACCGTATTAATTACAAAATCACAATATAATTTATAAGAAAATCTTATGTGTATAAAAAATGTAATGATAGAGATGTTATGGGCCAAACATATTATTTGTGGTGGGAGCAACGAAATGGGCAGTTGAGGAGTCTTCCATTCATTGGTTCATGCTTTCTACAGCAAACGGCGGGATGGGACACCAAAAAGCCTATATTCATGTCTCATTTGCTTACTTTCAAAGGCTAAATACAATATAATATATTAATATTCCATATTTTAATTGTTACATAGACATTATATGTACACTTTGATAGATCACTACGATATATCACACTTTTTCCTTTAATTAAATGATCATATTTTAGTTGTTTTATAGATAAAGGGGGTAAGTTGTACATTTTTTATGCAATATTCAACCATTGATATTTCAAATAAAGTAAAAGAAAATGAAAATATATTAATCAGGATAAAAATGTAAGATTTGTTCTATTTTACATTTTGAGATGACAAATTAACAATTTATATGATACTAATTACTAAGTTTGTATGTGCATTAGAGTGGTACACTTGGATTAAATAGTTGTACTCAAAATTGGAATACACTTTATATATTATATATATTATATTACTAATTATTAATTTATTTGTGCATTATGAGTTGTAAATAAGCATTAGTGGGTTGTATCCATTTTTGTTTTTTCTTTTCTTTAATAATTTTCTTACTTTTAAGTTTTATTCAATACTTTTATATTTTTTTTTACAATTTAGCTCTATATATTTTCACCTTACATTTTGGTTTCTTATACTTTTCATCTCTTACAAAATTTTCGTTTTACGTTTCATTTTAAATTTTATGAGTTAACACGTTACAACGTGTGCGTGTGGTTCAACCTTTTGATGGTTGCCTTTTTCCCATTTAATGATCCCTTTATAACACACGAGTCTTAGATCAACTTAGTTATTGGTTTTAATATTTGACGTCTAATGTGCGGGGCTCAATGTTTTTACGTTCACTTTTCTTTTGGTTTTATTTTTTCTGTTTTTATATATTTTTAATACAGTTTTTCGATGTTGGTGGTCGATGTTAATTGTGTTAATTAGAGCTATTTGGTATGGCTTTACGCCCCCGCCGTAATGTGAGGACTTAATACTAGTTCACTTCTGAATTGCTCTATGTTACATTTTGATGCAATATTCAACTATTGATATTTTAAATAAAGTACAAAAATTAAAAAGGTATTAATTAAGACAAAAATGTAAGATCTGAATTGTTCTATGTTATAATTATGTTGTAGAAGAAAAAGGGTATGAAATACTCATAAACATTAAAAATGATGATACTAACAAGTTATTATGTTATATAAGTGTTCCTAACTTATCGATAGTTTGTGATTTCCATTAGATTCTTGCTGGATCTGATCTAATTGTCACTAGAATGATGCTGTGCCTCCGGGCTATAAAGGACAAGGTTTTGTCCTAAAATCGAACTCTAAAATTTTGCACTTTTGAGTACTCAAGTAAAGTGAACTTAAGTTTCTGGCCACACGAATCTAACCTGGATTTATTTTTGGTGGGAGTCAAGGTTGGTTATGTTGGAATGAATCGGGTCATAACGGATCAGGTGTAAATTTTACGCTAAAATTGTAACAAAATTTTCAAACTCTCAAGATTTGATATAGGAACTAAGTTGATTAAAAATTCAAACTCCCAACAAGACTCTAAAAAGTGATAATATTGGTAATCAATTTATAAAATTGTTATCCTATTAAAGCAACCTCTCCATTTGTAAAATTCATTATTCTTTTCTTATTTTTTTAACCGCAAACCTATATACTCTTACTCTTAAATTACTTCATATTACACCAATGTATAAATTTAATGTTTGAACCAAGGACCTTCCCTCTAATAAACAATGCATCCAGCTTGCTAGTACCATATTGACATTCTTATTTAATTAACTGTTTAACTATCTGTAAAGTTAATATCCTATTAAAATAATCAATCGTCTCTAAACTTGATTACTATCTTTTCCTTATTTGACTTTGGATTTGAATTTAGATTTAGATTTAGATTTTTATTTTTTAATGCTTTAGTAGTTCTGATCTCGACTTTGACTTTCAACTAAACTTTTAATCTTATCAAACCTTAGGCTTTATGGGCTTGAGTCTTATATGTGGGGGCCTGCCTAAAAATTGGTTGGGTGCTTGGTCAAATTTTGGTAAAAATTATAAAAAACACTCCAAACCAGGTTTGAGTGGGTTTCTGGTCGGGTCCAACTCGATCTCAAGAGGGCACAATGGTCAAAAAGCGGGTTTGAAAACGGGTTGTGGTCAGGTTGGGTTGGGGAGAACATAGGTTAAACCCGGGTTGGCGACTGTAAGGGGGAACCCAATTTGAAACCGGCCGATTGTATCGGGTTGAACCCGGTTCAGGTCGGGTTGGGTTCTGAACCAAGGTTCGATGTGCAACCCTACTTGTGGCCCCTAATTTGCATATGGAACCATCCATGCAAGAAGCTATGAAAAAAACTAGAGGTGTCAATCATACCAAATTGGTAAATTGGCGGTTTGAACCATAGAACCCATAGACAAACCATATATGTATTCATTTCAAAACTTTCAACCATCATTTTACACACTTAAAATTGTATAACCAGAACACGACTTGTTTAATATATATTTTACCATGTATTTAGTCTCTCTAGTCTCCTTAAGAGTCATTTTGTTACATAAAACAAATGAAAAACTTAAGATCAACGTGTGCTTTTTGTAAAGTTTCTTGAAGTGGTGAACCATAATTATTGGTCAAGATTTTACACCTCGTTTGTAAATTGAATCTTTTGGGCCTATTTCAGTTTGCCACCCACTTAAATCAAAGCCCAATTCACAAAACAATGATTCAATTAATTACAACTAAATTAGATTATTTATTTTGGTAGCACCAAGTTAGCAGTGTTACGACCATGTTGCGCAATGATTGATTGCGGTCGCACCATGATATGGTTCATGAATATCCTGTAGCCGGCAGCCTATTTATATAATTTTCAAGTTTTCATAGACTAGAAAATGTTGGAATTAGAATTAATCAAGAAATCTTAGTTAAATTAGTCTATTTAGAAGTCAAAATAAAAGTCAAACAGAATGTCAAACTGTTGTAATTTGGTGGTAATTTAAGGGGTTAACTTGTTAGTTTAGTTAGTTATTAACCGTCATATTACCCTATAAATAGGACATCTTGTAATCGACAATTGTGTGGAATAACAGTGCGTGTTTAGTGTGTGTTTTTTGTTTCGTCCCTTTTACCCACCGGGTCACTGCACTTTTGTGCATACCCTTGATGTTGTTCATCCATCCACGAAATTGATCCTACATATTTTGTTAGGAGTCCTCTCTCCATATACACCGGATCACAATATCCAGGTGTATGAACTACATTCGAAATCAAAAAAGCGTATTCATGGTTAACTAGGCCAATTCTTGATACATGTTGTTTAGAGTTCTGCAAAAAAATCAGTACTTAATTTGTGACAAGACCTTATATCTATTGAAACATTATATAATAGTATAATATTAGATAACTTACTTGTTGATGATCAAGTGCGACCTCAAGTTCTTTGACAACCTCGTCCATTTTTGGTCTTTCTTTATGATCTCTTTTTAAACACCGCATTGCGATGGCTGCAAACGTCGACAAAGATTCCTGATTCATTTGTTGCTTTAGATCAGGTAAAATAATATCATCTAGTCTATCTTCACTGTAACGATCTTTCCATGTATGCACTAATATGTATATGAGATTACCCTTATCATATTCACAACATAATCTTCCACACATTACTTCGAACAACACCACTCCAAAGGAGTACACGTCACACTCTTTTGACAGAATACCCGTATCATAATACGCCGGATCACAATATCCAGGGGTACCCACTACATTAGACACTAGATATGTACGTGGTTGGTTAGCTGGAGTGATTTTTGACAAGCCAAAGTCTGAAACTTTAGCGGTCCACTCATCATCGAGAAGGATATTCGAGCTTTTTATGTCACGGTGAACCACTCTATGTTGCGTCTTCTTTGGATCATGAAGGTAGGCAATTGCCTTTGCAGCCCCAAGGCATATGTTAAGACGATGGATCCATGTGAGGCTAGCTTTATGAAGATATCGATCGAGGCTCCGACGAGATGCATTCTCGTATACTAGGATTCTCTCATCACCCTCCCTGCAAAAATGTAAGAGTGATGCCAGATTTTCATGCTTCAGTTCCGAAAGCAACGTAATCTCCTTCCAAAACTCAACATCCCCTTGTCCGAACCTACGGTCTAAGCGCTTTGTAATTCACCTTTGTACACAGCTCCAAACCCACCGCATCCTATAGGCATGTCCCTAAAACTGTCGGTTGCTGCCATTACATCTTTATGTTGGATTTCAAGGTGTCTAAAATCATCCGCATAAGACATGATTTTCGGCTAAAGCAACCAAATTGACAAAAGAGAGAGAAAGAAAATATGCGATTGTAGCTAGATAGAAAAATTGACCCTTTATAATTGAACAAAGCTTCTAATGTATTTAGATGAATGATAAGGACACACCCAGTTTTGTTTCAACCATCAGCATCCACAAACATAATAAAGTATGTTAGTTTTGTAAAATCAACAGCACCCTTTAGCACTATCAAAAGACCATAGCCAGGGGGATGGTGGTGTTGGACTTAGAAGCGATGAGGGCATGGCGTCGGACTGGTGGTCATCGGCGGCGATTGGTGGCGACGATGGAATTACAGTCAACTGTAATAGAAATGGGGAAAGATCGACGAAGATGGATAAGGTGAAGTTTGAAGAAGAGGTAAGAGTGGGGTAAGACTTGAGTGGGGCCCACCACTTTTAAATATCTTCGCTTTAATTTTTAATAATACACAAACACAAATAATGATATTGGTAAATTTAAAAAAACTAACAAAATATTTAACGTCCCCTCAGCTGAAGGGACACATTTTGAAAAACCTTTAAACCGATCTTCTAGTTTTTTAACTTAAGAACAAAAAATAAAAATAGATCTAACCACAAAGATTTTGTATGTTTATGTAATTAACTCAAGTAAAAACTATATAAGTAATCAAATGATTATATTAACGTTTTAAAATTTTGTTTCTAACACTTTTTTACCAAAAAAAACTAAACACGTTTCAAAACAATTGTATTAATTAAATATTATTTTTAAAACTTTTTTTATTATAACTCATGATTTTATTTATTTTTTACTTATAAAAAAATACTTTTTAAAAAACATCAATTTTAAAGTATTTTATATTGTTAAAAAAGTTTGATGTTGTAGAAATTTTTCTTATTTAAAAAATAGTAAAAAACATAATAAGAAGATATCTTTCTTGATTTATTAAAAACACACTTTAATTTAAATAAAAGTTAAATATTATTATTAGTAATTAAAGTAATTTATTAAATACGAGAGAAGCGAGAAATTTTTGATGAGAAAAATATGAAGTTGCCATATTTCCTCTCAAGACATTTTGTATTAGAGTGGTAAGATTTACAAGATGATATAGTTGTAATTTTATTAAAAGTGTAAGACACTAAGACAACCTTTTAACACAATATACAAGTGTGTTATGCATTAATTCTTAAATTGCTCTCATTAAGTATACTTTTTCTAATTAGTACATTATTTAATTCACTAAATTAAATACTATCTTATTAATGATGTTTTTAAAATAATAAATAAATTTACAATCACTATTTATATATTTATAACTATATCTTATTATATTATCTTATTTATATATCTAAGTATATAATTTCTAAATAGGTGGTGGTGGTGGTAGTGGTGGAATCGTTACAAAACACACCTTTAGTAAACCTTTAGTAAACACTCATGTGACCTTGATCAGAGTATCACCATGGTCGAAAGAGGAAATTGAACAACCCACCACTGCCGGTGATCGGGAGAACAAAATTTGGACCGGAAAAGAAGAAGAGGAAGGAGAAGAACCGCAGAAATAGATGGTGGTTGGGTTTAGGGTAGAGGTGTACAAACCGGGTTTTTTCTAAAACCGGTTTGGGTTCCAAACCAGAACCGGTTTGGTCAACGGCGGTCAAAATCGGTTTGGGCTCAAACCAGTTCGGGTTCTAAACCGGTTTGGACTTAGAAAAACCCAAACCTATAAAACCGGTTTGGGCCGGTTTGAAAACCGGTTTGGGCCGGTTTGAAAACGGTTTGGGCCGGTTTGAAAACCGTTTGGGCCGGTTTGAAAACCGGTTTGGGCCCAAACCGTTAGTTTTTTTTTAAATGTTATAAATTAAATAAATAATTAATTGTAAAAATTAAATCAACTTATAAGATGAATGTTACATATTAATTATATAATTAAATAAACCTATAAGATGCATTTACGTATTTTTATTTGTAAAAATTAAAACATATAAAATTAGGAACATTACATAATTGTTTTAAAAACAAAATACATAATTTCAAATTAAGTACATAATTTAAAATCAAAGTGAAATATATAATATATAAAACATAAAACAAAATACATAATTTCAAATTAAGTACATAATTTAAAATCAAAGTGAAATATATAATATATAAAACATAGAAACAATTAGACATAAAATTTTAAATAATTGTTTGAAAACCGGTTTGGGAACCGGTTTGAAAATCAGTTTGGGAACCGGTTTGAAAATCAGTTTGGGAACCGGTTTGTAATCGGTTTGAAAACCGGTTTAGAACCGAACCGGGTTAGAAACCGGTTTGAAAGAGGAAACCTACAAACCGAACCTAAACCGTCGGGTTGGGCCGGTTTGAAAACCGGTTTGGGCCAAACCGGTTTGGGCTCCAAACCGGTTTCGGTTTTTTTTTCGAACCGGTTTTTATGCCCACCTCTAGTTTAAGGCATGTACAGTGGATTGGTAAATATATTAATTTACTGTGCGAATTTTATATATAAATCTTATAATTTAAAGATAAAGGATGCTTTGAAGAATGGGATGGAGAAGTGATTTGATAAGTTTTTTAATTTTTATTTTAAAATATGAAGATAAGGTGGATTATACTAAAAGGATTGTAAATGTTCTAACAGACATTAAATATGGTTGTATTGATTTATAACATTTTATCATTAGAATGTTCATAGGAATTGAGTGGTAAAAATTGTCAGTCATGATCTATAAGTTTGGTTTCTTTTCAGTTAATAAATTGAGTTAGATATTGTACCAAAAGAAAACAACAAACGTGTTCATTTCTATGTGATAGGAAGTAGACGAGTTATATATTATTTTAAAAAGACTTACAACAATACTCTTGTAACTATAAATTGTTATATAACGTTACAGAAGTGTGTCATTCTTATTATTTAATTTAAATGTGCTATTAATGTACATTTACAATTATGAATATAATCTTTTGTAGCTTTATCGAGACTATGATATCTTTAGAAAAAAAATCATGATTAAAAGAGTTCCGCACTCTTAAATTGTGCCCCGTGTTTTCTTCTAAGTGAAGATCAATTGCCAAAACTAAAGATAGATCTCCATTTTACGTTAAGTCTCTTTTTATTTCTTTAATTAAATAACTAATGTTGAAATTATATATGAGGAAGATGTCCTATTGGCTATTGCTAATGCCACGGCCCATGGGTATGCTCTCACGCTCCGATGGTGATGGAAAGGTTAATTGTAGGTCTCCTACACACAATCATATATTTAATTATATTAAATTGAAAAAAAGATGAATTAAAGAGAGCGAGGCCGAGAGTGAGACCGTTTATTTAATAATTGGTATAGTGAGTGACTCAACAGAGATGAGATGGAGTAAAAGAATATCAAGTGTGTGATGTAACGTCTATTTGAAATGAATAAACATATGGACTAGTAACATGTAGTGAGGTGAAAAATATGACTCGTTGAAAAGAGTCGGAATTTTGACTTGTCAAAGACAAGTCACATGTTTAACTATTTAATTAGGGGCTGTTTGTTTTTGGGTTGACCGGCTGACTCGGTCAGGAGTCAGCCCGTTTGATTTCGGCTTCGAGCCCGGCTGATTGGGTCTTTAGTGCTGACCCAAACCTTGAAAAAAATGTGCTGATTGGCTGACCCGCAGGCTACGGCCCCCTCGCGACCCGCAGGCCGCCACCCCCTCCGACACGCAGGCTGTCGCCCCCTTGCGGTGGTGGTTCCGACCGATGGCGTGACTCCGGTGGGTTTTGTTACTTAAATATTGAATCGTTTTGGTTCTAGTCAGATACTGAATCAAACAATCAAGTTCAGTTAGATGCATACCCAGTCAGAACTTCTAATTGCGTCAAATCCTGACTCAATCAAATCTTACTCAGTCAGTGTAATCAAACAGCCCCTTATAGTCCGTAATAAATAACTTATAGTCCGTAATAAATAAATCAACTTTAGCACATCTTACTTACAAGATATCAATTGAGTACATTTTAAAATTAACATGAAAATCAATGGGTTAGCATATATGTAAATGTTATTAGATTCTAGATCCTTTCAAATGTTATTAGATTCTAGATCCTTTCATATAAAAGTTTATACAATTATTTATTTATTATTCTGAAAAATCGTATTTAGTATATTAGTCATGTAAATCTTTAACAAGTGTATAAAGTAAGATTAAAGGTTTAATTAAGTTCGAAACTATTTCAAACTTGTATTGTAATTTTCAATTAATAATTTTTCTTTCTAAACTTTAGACTTGTAATGAATTCAATTGTGTTTTTATTACTAATGTTTCTGTTAAACTACAAGATCATTTTTCAATCTTGGGTTGATTAAACAAAAGTCAAGTTTATGTATTGATGCTAAAATAGTTATGTTGTATGTGTGAATAGTGATGCACAAATCGGGTTTTGGGCCGGACTCGGGACTGGGTTCAAACCGGGTTCGGTCCAGTCGGGTTTTTTGTACCCGGGTATTGTGAACCCGGGTACGAACCCGGGTCGGGTTCACTTGCGGGAAAACCCTACCCGCCATACCCGGGTAGAGTCGGGTCGGGTCTGGAACCGGGTCCAATACCGGGTTTAGTTTATTTTTTCTAATTTTCTTTTCTTTTTTTTATGTCCAATACCGAGTTCAATATCGGGTCCAATACCAGGTTTATTTCGGGTTTAGACCAGATCAGATTTGGGTAGGGTCGGGTTTTAAAAATTCAAAAAAACCCAAACCGGGTTGAAACCGCCGGTTTATTCCGGGTACGAACCGGGTACACCCGGTACCGGGTTGTACCCGGACCCGTACCTGGTTTTTTGTGCAATTCTATGTGTGAATAGCAACTAGCTTGTGTGAATGGGCTGCTAAAGGATTGGGCTAATTTGGAGTCACGAAGAGTGTAAAGGGATTGTTGTTGTAATTTGGATTTCAACCTAAGCAAAAAACTATAAAAGACTCATTTTATAATAGAGCCTTCATAATCGCATAATTACTCTCTCTAGCTTTCACCCCTCTGATCGTGTTCATGTTAATCCACGGCGTCATTCATCATCAACAAATCGTACTCTTGTAAGATCTATCTGATTTTTCGTATGTATATAGATTAGTAGTGACGTAGATTCATAGTTATATGTTTAGAGAGTTTGAAACTGTTTGTAATCGTTTGTACATTCGTATTTTGAGTTGATAAATGAATATGAAGTTATATTGTTTTGATATAAAACTTTTGATACCTTTTATGAGGATATTAGAGTTTTTTGCTTTTGTTTTCCCTTATATTCACTAGAGAACTTATGGTAGATGGTTTAGTGTAATATATCTGCACTTGTATTTGTCTTTTAATTTGAATCGAGATGAGATCAAAAGAAAGAGAAACTTATATATTTATTTTCCTCTATCGCATCAAGAAGCGGTGAGATATGGTCTTCATATATCACGATGAATTGTGTATAAGTATATGTACTATGCAAGATTAAGATTTTGAAAATGATAATCATAAGTGATATGTACTATGCAAGATAAAAGATTGTGAAAATGATAATCACGTAGACTTGTAAGTACAACATGACTATGTAATGGTTCACAAAAAATTTAAAAAATATATATAAAATGATGTAAAACAGAAATAGAAGGATGATCGAGTCTGATCTAAAAACTACATTTAACTGCTATGCGATGATTATTAGTAGGTTTTTAAAAAAACTAAAACCCTTAATGACAATATACAATCATTGTACAAGTCAATACAATATGTCGTAGGCTAAACCATTACTATGATATAATAACTGTTAAAACCACTGTTATCGCGACCGGATTGGACCAACCGGTTCGACCGGAGATCGGTCCGGTGGCCGGTCCGGTTCGTTACGATTCGTTTTTGAGGGGTTGAACCAGTCGGTTCTTCTCGAACCGGAAACCGGACCGGATTTTAATTGTTTTTTTATTTTAATTGGTAAAAACGGATTGTTAACCATAAACTAGTGTGTTTGATATACAAATATAGTTAACTTTTATATATAACTATAATATATATATATATATATATATATATATTATATATATAAATCATATATAAATTACTTATATTTAACTACATATATAAATATAATTAAAATATAGTAAAATCCGTTTCAACCGGTCCAACCACTAAACTAGTAAGACGTCCGGTTCAATGTCCGATCCGATTCTAAAACCATTGGTTAAAACTTTACTTTTCCTTGACGGGTTAAACGTTACCTATTTTAGATTTAGGCAATTAGATTTTGATAATTCAAATTATGATCTATTAACCAATAATAATCCATATGAAATTAGCTGATAATAATTTCAACTTTTAGTTTTGTCACTAGCAGATCTAGTAGCATAAATTTTTATTAATTTACATTTGTTTTTCACTCGGTTTTCATTACATTTTATTATGAGTCTTCCTAATTCATTCACACTTATCATTGTGCGCAAATTAAAGTGAAAATCAAGTGTAAATATATAAAAAATTATGTTAATATAGTTATTTTTTGTACAACAAAAATGAAATTTATAATTATTACTGGTAAAATTAATAGTATATATTATTAAGAAAGAAGTAATAATTTAAATTATCACAAATTAATTTGCCTTAGAATTAAGTTAGCATTTTTTCCAAACAAAACCAAAATCAAATTATTGAAAAAATCCTTGATTAAAATATTAATCCTTGATTAAAATATTAAGACCTACACAAATCATACTTAAATTAAAAATAAAAATACCCTTATCATACAAATTCCACCTGTCACCTTTAGATTTGCACTTTTATCACTTTTTCAAAAACAAGTCCCCATCTTTAATCCTACTTAACCCCCTCTATTTCCCTTGATTTCACCACCACTACCACCACTATGGCTGACACCCCATCAAAACCACCCACAACCACCACCACCACCACCACCGTAAAACCACCACCACCAGCCACCAAACCCCAGCCCCTCAACCGCCACCCCTACCGCCCCAACCCCAACATCTACCGCCGGAACCCTCGCCGGAACCACCTCTGCCTCTGCTGCTTCTGGTCCATCCTCACCATCCTCCTCCTCCTCCTCATCGCCACCATCGCCGGCTGCATCCTCTACCTCCTCTACCGCCCCCACCGCCCCTCATTCACCATCACATCCCTCAAAGTCTCCCGCTTCAACCTCTCCACCACCGCCGACGGCACCACCCACCTCACATCCCACCTCAACCTCACCCTCTCCACCAAAAACCCCAACAAGAAAGTCGTCTTCTTCTACGATCCCATTGCAATTTCGTTGCTCACAGACGATACCCAAATCGCCAATGGCTCGTTTGCGGAATCTTTCGTTAGTGAGCCCAGTAACATCACGGTGATTCGATCGGAGTTGTATAGCTCCTCTCTGTTGCTCGAATCGACCACTGTCAATCGGATCAGGTCAGATCTGAAGAAGAAATCGGGGATCCCGTTTAAGATTTTTCTTGATACGAAAACCCAAGTGAAGATCGAATCGATTCGGAGTAAGAAAGTGGGGATTCGGATCGAATGTGAGGGGATTCATAGTCTTATTCCGAAGGGTGGCGGTGGCGGTGGCGGTAAGGGTGGTAATTCGTCGGAGACGGCGGTGGCTGCGGCGGTTTCCGATGCGAAATGCAATGTGGATCTTCGAATCAAAATCTGGAAGTGGACGTTTTCGAGTTAGGGTTTGATTTGGGGTTTTGATTTTAGTTTTTGATGATTAACTTGATGATGAATTGATGATGATAGAAGAAGAGAAGTGTAGTTTTTGGTTAAATTTGGTGATGATACTGAATTATTATTGTAATTGTAATTGTTTGGATACTTTATTTTATGGTTTTGAGTTTTGATCAAGTGTGTTTCTTGACCGAGAAATATTCATTGTAAATTGTTATTATTATTAATGATTATTTCTTTTGTTTGCTTTTCAGTCACACCTTCTCAAGTGAATTGTATTATTTTTCTTTTATTTAGGTTAATATAAAGAAGATGATCTTATTTTCTTTTTAAGGAAAAAAAGAGGTTGGAATTCATAGTGACAAAAATATATGGTTCTTGATTTTGTAATTTTGTTTTGTGAATCAAAGAGTGTATATCAAAACAAATATTGTGACATTTATTAAAACAATTAAAATCATATGACAATAAGATACTAAATCTTTCATTATTTGTTTGTTATATTCAAATGAAATTTTAAACTTTTAATTAAAACATAAATATTTATAACATTATATATAATTTATATAATTTAAAAGAATTTATATAATTTAAACAATTTATAACATTTATAAACATTTAAACAATTTAAACATTTAAACGATTTAAACAATTTAAACATTTAAACGATTTAAACAATTTAAACATTTAAACGATTTAAACAATTAAACAATTTATAACATTTATAAACATATATATATATACTATTTATTAACATTTATAAACAATTTAAGCATTTTAACAATTAATAACATTTATAAACAATTTAAACAATTTATATCATTTATAAACAATTTAAACATTTTAACAATTTGTAACATTTAAATAGTTTAAACATTTAAAACTAAACATTAACATAGTCGTTTCTTCGTTCGTATTATACTTGTACGTTTATTCCTCGCCACCAGAACCGGAACTGTTACGAAGGTAGTCATCATATGCCGCTTCATCATCAGTCATTCCTGGTGTCAATCCGCTCTCTACCTCGTCCTCGTATAATTCTGCTTCGTATTCCAGTTCTCCTTCAAGCGATCGTTTGTCTTGTACTCTTTCCGCGGCATCCAAATAATCTTTCAAGCAAATTGACATTTCAACTGCTTGTGCAGTGAGTCGAGTTCGTCTTATTGATATAATCCTACCACTAACAGAAAAAGCAGATTCCGAAGCTACCGTAGAAGCTTGGACGGTTAGTAAATCTCGGGCCATGGTGGATAGGATGGGAAATTGATCTTCCTTACCTTTCCATCAAGCCAACAAGTCAAAATTTTTAAATTCATGTGGAGTCATGATCGATAAAAAGTTTGTAAGACCATACCTCCCGAGTTCACTACTCGGAGTGTTACCACGTTGACGTTTATTACATTCATCCCTTAACTATTATATAAATCAAACATTGGATCATTCGAACATTCGGCATTTGCCGCATGCCTTAAAGCATCATGGATTTGTGATGTTTCCCCGTATTTTAATAAATAAACATCATACATTTGTTGTAATTGTTTGTTGAAAGTCACTTTTAAAGTTTTACTATACATTGGTTTACCAACTTCTAAATCCAAATTAAAAGTAATTTTATCAAGTAAAGTTTCAACCACCGACAAATTTAAACAAGGGTTTAAAGCAGCGGCACATGTAATAACGGGAGGCATTTCTTCAAAATATTTTTTAAGTTTTTCTTTCATTGGGGGTATCATATCTGAATAAGGTCTACCCCTACACGACAATTCATTTAATTTTGAAGTCATTAAATAAATTTGGTGTAGTATCAACGGACTCGTTGGGTAATAAACTCCAGAAAGACATGTAGTTGCATTTTTAAAAACTTGAAGCATTTTTGTTACTTCTTCGATGATGGCCCAACCCGATGGATGGTAAGAATTTGCTTTTCCCCGACTTACCAAACTATTATGAAAGGCTATTAAACTTTCTTTTTGTTCAATAGCCTTTTCAAACATGTTACATGTGGAATTCCATCGTGTTGGTACGTCCCAATTCGGACCTAAACATTTAGTATTTGCGTCTTTACAAAACTTGCGATATTTAGTATATCTTTGGTTGTTACTAAAAATATCACGTAACATTCTTTTGAAACAATCTTTAATTGTTTCAATCGTTTTTAAACCGTCTTGCACGGCTAAGTTTATGATGTGCGCAACACATCGACTATGAAAAAACACACCCTCACATATTGGTTTATATTTTAATTTCAAATGATCTATCACAAGAGTGTTGTTTGAAGCATTATCAAAAGATATAGAAAATATTTTGTTTTCTAATTTATACGTTTGAATAACTTTATCAATTAGATAAAAAATGTTTTGGCGGTGTGAGGATAATCAAACAATTCAAACGCAATCGTACATTCATCATTTGCCATGAATCGGGTTCAACCCAATGGGCGGTGACACAAATGTACGAGTCCGGTAACCGTGAGGTGTCGACCAAACATCACTAGTTAAGTTAACACTGGTTTGTAAATTTTCAAAATAAGATATTAATTCATTTTTAGCTTTTTTCCACATTTTTAAACAATCTTTTCGAAGAGTAGCACGACTTACATTGGTGTAACGAGGTTGGAGAGTTCGTTGAATGAGTCGAGTCAAACGTTCGTTGTCGAAATGTTTGAATGACAAGCTTTCTTGAATTACAAATTGCGCCATTTGCTCCCGAACCGCATCAACGTTATAAGCCCAAATATTTCCTTCGTTTGTCATCGAAGCTTGACTTTGAGAAGGTTCACCTTTTAACGTTTTACAATATTTATTTGCAATATGGTTTTTCAATGTTGTGTTTGCATCTTTTTTGAAAAACTTATGACAAAACTTGCAACGAGCCTTGTTTGGACCGCTAGCCATTTGACATAAATCGTAATTGCACCATACTTCGGGGTTCCTATTCGTAGGAAGGATTGCTATCACCACGTTGCTTGAAGACGCTTCACAACCAACGGATGATTGAGCACTTGTTGAAGCCATTTCAGAGATTTTTGTGAGAGCGTTTTTGAGAGCGTTTTAAATGAAAGTATTTGTGGAGAGCGTTTTTGAGAGCGTTTTTGAGATTTTTGAGAGTAGAGAGTGTTATAAGTTGTTGTGATTCAACCAAAACATCAAATACATATATATAGTAACCTAGTGGGGGTATAATGGTAAAAAAACATAAAAAAAACGGTCAAAAATTGCAAAAAACGGCTATATAGCCTTTGGATGACCGGTTTGGAAACCGGTTTGGGTGACCGGTTTGGAAACCGGTTTGGGTGACCGGTTGGAAACCGGTTGGGTGACCGGTTTGGAAACCGGTTTGGGACCCGT
Organism: Flaveria trinervia; assembly: GCA_025506515.1. NCBI lineage: Eukaryota > Viridiplantae > Streptophyta > Magnoliopsida > Asterales > Asteraceae > Flaveria > Flaveria trinervia. The sequence goes on from CM046448.1 coordinate 7,563,930, forward strand.
ACGGTTTGAAACCGGTTTGGGAGACCGGTTTGGAACCGGTTTGGGACCCGGTACGGTTTGAAACCGGTTTGGGACCCGGTACGGTTTGAAACCGGTTTGAAACGTGGAAGTGTTAAACCGGTCAAGAACCGGCGGTTCGGGCCCGGTTTGGGCCAAACCGGTTTGGGCCTCAAACCGGTTCCGGTTTTTTTGGCCGAACCGGTTCCCGAACCGGTTTTTTTGTCCACCTCTACTATCAACTACTTTCATTATTAGTCACCTTTCGTTACAATACCGAACAACATAACTACTTAATTAACGTAGCCACCACACAATAACATTTTATTAAAAAAAGGTGAAGAACATCTTTGTTCTTTGCTTGCTCCTTTTATCGTGTATCTTTTTGATATTGGCTTAAGTCCTTAAAATTCGAGGTTCCTTGAAAAAATAATAATACCGGAGTTCTCGTAATAATAATGTTTGACTTTCACGTTGTCAAGATAGTTTTATTGAATTGGATAGGTATATGCATTCTTTGTTAACTTAGAGTTTATACAACATAGATACTTATAAACCAGTAATTTTAGTAACCAGTATATTAGACAAATTAAAAATAAAAAATAATAATATAATAAAATTTTATTAATTATAATACAATATCCTAAAATAATAACTGAAATTATGTATGAATAAGGACCATAAGTAATAAAACAATTAAATCACATTTTTAAAATATATTTTATAACTTTTTTCCAAAAAAAACATTTTGTTCTAAAACAAAGCATATAAAGATGTTATTTTTAAAAAAATCTTTATTATAACTCCCAAAGCGTATAAAAATATCACTTTTTAAAATTTCTTAGAAATAAGATTAATAGAAAAAATCTCTTTCTTAATTTATTAAAAGTTATATTAATCTAAAAAAATATAAAATAATATTATTAGTAAATAAAGTAATTATTTAATAAAAGAAAAAAACAAGAAATTTTTGTTGAGGAGTATTATGTTGTTATCACGTGTCATCCCAAATTAATAGTTTATTAGAATAGCAAGATGTGTTTGGTCAAAAACTTTGAAATTTACGGATGATGTTTTTATTTTATTTTATTTGTGTTTATCAATAATTTTCCAATACAAATATTCTCTGGTCACAACTAAGTGATGATTTCTCAATAACTTTCCAATACAAATATTATTGGGTGACAAATGATGATTTCAATACTAATAGTTTGTTTGTCAATTATGTTTATGTAAATATGTAAGAAAATTTCTCTTATAAGTACTCAATTGTTTTGTTATATATGGTAAGGGGTTGGGATAAGGACAAAGTCACTCAAGTTGGATTGGTGAAATATTCTTGATCAAGCGTTTGAGTCCTCCCTAATACTGTTTTGTGCAAACTAATTATGACGTAGATTAGAAGCAGATTAGATACAAGCTAGTGTTGTCGTAAAATCTTTTTCTTTTTTCTTTTTGTAGTTTTATTGTTTGATGTAACTTTTAGTCTTTCAATTTGGTCAGATCTGTGGTTGCTCAAAATAAAAAAGAGAATGACATGAATCATATTACTATTTTTTATTGTTATTATATGATACTTGTAACTTATTTTTCTTGTAAACATAGTAATTAAAAGTTAAACTTATATTAACAACAAACGTCAAAACTTGAGGTGAATCCGCATGTTGAATGGGACAAGGGGAGTATGATCGTGAAAAAACTAACGTCAAAACGTTATCGTGAACCCGCAAAGTGAAGGGACAAGGGGCGCAAAACGAAACAAGAACTAACATTGCAATGTTGATGGGAATCCATGAATTGGAAGTGTCATCGATAATATAACTTTATAAAAGAAAGGCAATTTCTATTTAATGTTTGATTTTCATAGTATACGTGGAACTAGATTTAAACTATATTTTAGCATTAATTACATTGAAAAACATTATATTTTGAGATTTATTTCACTTGTAGGACATGTGAAAGGTTTTGGACATTTAGGAAGCTAACCACATCAAACCCAAGTATAAACGCAAAAAAAAAATTGGGCCAAAAGAAAAGAAAATTAAGCAAACGTGTTAAAATCCCACCACTTGTATGTTTCGCATATGACAGATTGCAAGTGGCATACGACAGAAGTATAGGCCTTATTTTTGGTGTGTGGTACATCACAATGATGGTTTGGAGTAGTTTTGAAAAGGGAATGCGACCTAATTTGATCAATAATTAAACCTTGGAGACCTAGAGACGATGGAATGAGTGATTATTTAAGTTTAAATATTAAGATTATCAACATTCATTGCAAATCAATCAACTAAATTTAGTGAAAATATATTGTGTATGCCACCATATGAGATGCTATACGGTAGGAGATGCAGAACACCCGTTTGTTGGGGTGATATTGGTCAGAAGGAATTGGGGAGTGTCGAGGTAATCGAGGCTACGACAGAGAAGCTTGAAAAGATTAAAGCCTTTATGAAGGCAGCCAAAGATAGACACAAGTCGTATGCTGATAAACGACGTAGGCCAATTGAGTTCCAGGTGGGTGACCGGTTATGTTGAAGGTCTCACCTTGGAAGGGTATTATCCGATTCAGAAAGCGGGGCAAATTGAGCCCAAGGTATATAGGCCCTTTCCGAAACATTGCTCGAGTGGGAGAGGTGGCCTATAGACTGGAGTTATCGGATGAGTTAAATGGAATTCACCCAACATTCCATGTATCACATCTAAGAAAGTGCTTAGCAGATGAAGATATGATTGTCCCATTGGAAGATATCCAAGTAGATGAACGGCTCAATTATGTGGAGCAACCAGTGGCAATCATCGACCGAAAGGAGAGGAGGCTAAGGAATAAAGTGGTTCCTCTTGTGCGTGTACAGTGGAAGCACAGGAAGGGATTCGAGTCAACGTGGGAGACTGAGGAAGAAATGAGACAACATTATCCACGTTTGTTCGACGAATAACAGGTTTCGGGGACGAAACCTATTTAAGGGGGGTGGACTTGTAACACCCGGATATTTATTATTTTGAAGCCGGTGAAGAAAGAAAAGAAAATAAAGTCCAAAAGTCGAGGGACCAAACTCGCCAACGAAGAAAAGTTGGGAAATGTGGTGATATTAGTAGGGAGAGGGCAGCCCACTCTCCCCACACACCCCACATTTCAGCTTCATAAGAGAAGAAGAGAGAAAGAAGAGAAAAAGAGGAAAAGTTGGTTCGAGTTGGTTTGGGTCGCCAAAATCATCGTGAAGCAAGCCAAATCGAAGCCCTTAACGTTGTGCTCGTTTGTGTGAGTTCTAGAACCCCACTTTTACTTGTTTTCAAACGATTTTGGGGCTGGAAAGCATAAAAACCGTTTTTGTATGTGTATGTGTTTGACCATTTGGGTGTGATGTGTGTGATGCGTTTCGTGTGTTTCCGGCGTGTGTGTGCTTGTATGGTGTTATGGTATGCATTCCTAAGGTTTAGGATGGTCGATTTAGGCTTAAAATGGGTTTGGATGAGTTTGGAGGTCGAAAACCCTCGGCTGCAGTCGGGATGAACTGCATTCTGCATCAGTTAGGGCTAGGCGACCGATGGAGGCCGAATGGAGGCCATACGGCCGATTAGGGTGCGATTGGGGTCCATTCGCACGATTGAATGTCCATTCGCACGATTGAATGTCCATTCACACGATTGAATGTCCATTCGCACGATTGAAAGGCCAGTCGCATGGAGGTCATGCGATTGAAGGTCCAGTCGCATAAGTGCTCATCCGCATTAATCCCATTCGCATGAGGTCCATCTGCATTGTCCATTCGCACGACTGGATGTTCATTCGCATAGGTGTTCATCCTCATGAGTCCATTCGCATAGTGTTCAGTCGCATGGAGGCCACGCGACTGAAGGGTGTCCATACGCCCGAATAGGGTTGTTGTACCAGAGGAAGGTGTAGATTGACTTCTGACTTTCGGGGGAAAGTGCAGATGTAAGTTTTGACGTAAAGGTTCCCATAGAGTTTGTAAGATGACGCTCGAGGCCTTAGAAAGCATGTTGGGCATGATGATGATGATGTTGTTGCATGATTAAGGCTTGCTATGTATGCATGATGTTGCCCTGTATGATGATGATGAATGTGTATGATATGTTCCTTATTATGATGTATGTTATCTTTCTTGTGGCCTTATGTGTCATGTTAATGAATAAATGAAGTATTATGTAACGTAAAGTGAAAGATAATGAAAGGGGAACATAAAGTAAGAATGCATGCATTATTGAATGACGAATGAATGAAGGAAAGGCTTGCAAGCATACAATGAGGTGAGCAACGTGTGGTTGCAAAAGACTCGGATCACAGGCAATCATGGAGATTTCCAATGGGGTGAGCAAGGTGTGGTTGCAAAAGACTTGGATCATAGGCATCATTAAGATGGCCAGAGAAAGGAGGTGAGCAACTCGGTTGTTGCAACAGACTCGGACAACGCGTTATTGTGAAGTTGCCATGAGGTGAGCAACCCTATGGTTGCAAGAGACTCGGAAAGCATGCCATCGTTGAAATTGGCAATTGGGGTGAGCAACTTTATGGTTGCAACAGACTCGGTTAGCGCGAAGTCGTTGGATTGTTAATGAGGTGAGCGACCCTGTTGTCGCAACAGACTCGAAGGAACGAACGTATAAAGGAACAAAAGATTACGTATGAAAGAACGAAGTATGAATGAACGAATGAATGAATGAAGAAGATAATAATGATATTATCTATGTGTACGTACGATGTGTGATCATGTAAAAGTAACGAAGGGTTTTATATGAAAGTAAAGTATGTTTTGTAATAAAACTAGAACTCACTCAGCAACGCTGACTTTTTATATGTTTTCCAGTTGACAGGTAATGTTTGCTGAGGATGGCACCCGTGAAGCTACTCAGCCCTTTTGGGATGGCATTCTTTTGATTAATGTTTTTGCATTGTAATGCGAACAAGCTATTTTGTAATGAATGTTGTATTAACTTGCAAAAGCATTTACATGGAAATGAAAGTTTGTTTTAGTTTTCCGCTGCGATTTATTAAATACAAATGTAATTATACGTTTTATGTGCGATGAGAACCCAGCTGTAAGCGTCCCGGGAATGGGGCCTTACATATTGATAGTCACAACTGATATAGGGGTTTTATCATAATTTCGTAAGACTTGATTCTCTTTGTTGTATGATTGTTGACATATATTAAGATATTTACTTGTGAATGTTCATGATATGTTTGCAGTTAGATATTTAGTAACACCCTAGGCAAATCTCACACCGGTCGTGAACATGAGATATTCCTGACTCATAAGTAATGTTCTTGTCACACTCTCAATTTCACGTGCGGGGTTTTACTGCGAGGCGTGTGACAAATCAGGATCTCAGACACAATTATATCAAACGACACTATATGAATTTAAATAAACGTTTGAACTTTAAATCAGAGTAGTCATAAACGAAATAAACATCAGTGCAGAAGCGTAAAGACAAATGTAAACCAATACTAGAAGTTCCCAAAGTACTATGCCAAATAAAATGTTCAAAGTAAAATAAATAAGTTTGATGATGCATGTCCTGAGTGTGTTCTCTAATTGTGCAACATTAGTTTAAGCTTTCCTGTAACCTGAGAAAACATGCTAAAGTGTGTCAACATAAAGTTGGTGAGTTCACAGGTTTAATAACAAATAAAAATGTTTGTAATTGTTCGAATGGTAAAGTAATTAAAGCATATCGATAGGTAGCTAGCCTATAATCAAGTTAGTTAGCGTTTCAAACCGAAGCTGACTGTTTGTATGTTTGTTGCCTTCCCGTCACGTCTAACCCAGACAGTGACAAATTTTAGGTCAATAACGCACCCGTTCGACCTCCAATCAAGCTAGCGCGACTAGCCCGGGCGGGGTTTGTCAAACCCAGTAGTACTACTCAGAATTACCTCGCTACACATTACTAACGGTTTGAGAACGTAAGGACTTTTATGTATGTTTGCACTAACGTAACAGGCGATAAACAATAATACTAGAAACCATTTATAAATAAAGTTTGTATGTTTTCTCCCCAAAAAGAAAGTAATGTAAAATAGGGGCCGTGAAGACTCACCTTGAATGCACAACAATAAGTAATTGAAATCACAATGATTTGTTTTTCGAATTAACCTAGTTGATTCGAATGATCGATGATGTGCTATCCGAACAGGAAACTATCGGGGCTGATCCACACGCACAAGACACGATAATGGTGGCGGTGATAGTCGTCAATACTGTCATGCGAGAGAGGAACAAGAAGGACACAACGTTCTCGTGAGTTTCACAGGTGATGAGGGAGCTGTCGGAGGTTGTAGTTGCGGGTAGAAGCAATCGACGACAAAAGATTGCTTTAGGGTTTTTGGGTTGTTCAAATGGAAGATGAGAGGGCTGTTAGTTAAAAGTGATTCGAATGTGGGTTGGTTAAGGAATATAGGGTGTGGGTTACATGGGCTGAGGGGTAAGTAAGGGGGGTTTGTTAAGGTTTATCTTAATAATACATATTATTATTATTATAAAATTAAATTAAAGTTAGCCTTTTTAATAAAACTTATCTTTATTATTGTTATTAAGTAAGGCTAAGTTAAATTTTGTAATTATTATTGAATTTTAATAATGATGGTAGATTCAATTATGTAAATGAAAATTTAAAAGATGCAAATGCAATTGTTAACACGATGTTAACCTGAAAATACGGGATGTCACAGTTCTGTCTTTAATATCACCAACATGTTCAGGGCGCATTCACAATTAAGTGTGCTCAAGTGCCAGCAATCCAAAGATGGGTGACCTCCTTGGAAAGTTTTCACCCGAGCAACCAAAAGCAAATCCGTGAGTATCTCGTGGGCAAAACAGAAAATATTGGTGATATGAGGAGCTGGATGTTACAAATGATATCAGAGTCACTCTGTGTCATTTATGATGATGGGACAAACCTCATCAAGGATGGTGAGTCCCCGGGGTGTTCAAAGGAATACCTTAGGCAAATCCCACATTCATGGATGGGATGATGGGACAAATCTTATTGAGGACGATGAGTCCAAGGGGTAGGGGTGATTGTAACACCATAAAAAAAATCTCACATCGGCTGTGGGTGGGGAAGATTTCTAGTTCATAAGGAATGCATTGCCTCTAATATTATCAAGGTATTTTGGGTGCATCGACTGTGAAGCCGAAAAGAACTCACAATTAAGCGTGCTCAGCTGACAACAATCCAGGGTTGTGTGATCTCCATTAAAAATTTTCATTCGAGCAACCAAAACAAATCCGTAAGTTCCTTGTGAGTAAAGCGGACAACATTGGTGGTAAGGAGCTCGGATGTTACATATTCTATGCCAATTTGACTACAATTCATGTATATAAATCTCCATTATTGTTATTCTAACAAAGAGATACTCTAGGTTTGTTATATATGTTCTAATTAATTGAGATTTGTCATGCATTGTGTGAAAATTGTATTGAGGTTATACGATTGTATCATTCCACTTTAGATAAACTCAATTGTATAGTAAATATAAGTGCTATGCAATTGTATTTCTCCATCCATTTGATGTAAAAGGTGAATTAGATTATGTCTATGTAATCTTTTAAGCAATAAACAACTTAATATGTTTTTGCTGGTTAAAGATAGAGCTTTGTAACCAAAATTATTTTCATTTACAATATCTTTCTAGATTTAAGTTTCTCATGCAATTTTAATTCATGAATTAATCAATCAATGAACCAATCATAAGGTTTAAACATGTCAGTTCAATCACATTTGCAATTCAACTTGATTTAATCATCAAGCACTCTTTGTAGTTCGACGTCTTACTCAATCTATCTAATTAGATAACTAGACTTGCACCCACTCTATCTTTGAGTGGTCTTTTACAACTATCATTATATGTTAATTAAAATAACATTTAAGACTTCACATAGAACACAAACAATGCCACAAACCATTGGATTGCGGAGAGGCAGTTTAATTCTATATAAAAAGACGAGACTACTAAAAATATTTAGATTCAAATATCGTGAAAAAATAAACACGAAAGAACAGAAAAAAATAGGGTTAAACGTTGATAAAGAAAACCAACGTAGCCACACATAGATAAGTGTCTGATTAATTTCAAAAATTTCTAAATCAACTCTGGAAGATGAGAAGATCTGCTTGTCTTGGCAATTGTTCCTAAGGCATGATACAATTATATGAAGCACATGTGGGAGAATTATTTATATTATTGTGAGATCTAAGTAAAATTTATTTTGTCGGTGTGTGCATATAATATAGAGTAATTCCATATCTCTATATTTAAATATTAAAGTTATATATTAAATAATAAAAAATATGAGGATAACATACCTGCTTTACCTGCTAGCAACATGTTAGTCATCTGACGTTATATGAAATAAACAAATCTTCTATGTAGTATTACCTTTCCTCTATTCACATTGGCATTCATGCTTTTTTAAGTAAGAACAATTCACAAAATATCACTAAAATCTCTTAAAAGCTTTTATTTAATAGAGACACTCCACTAATTTCATTAGGTGTTCGAACCTCGTGAACTTTTTTCAAGAATATTATTATTTTTTAAGTCAAGTGATATATATAAAATACATATGAAAGTTGGTTACTAATTAGTTTGTTACTAGAATTAAACTACACATTGCAGCGTGGCGTAAAATTATATCAAATAACATAAATGTCACACTACTGTTAATGATCATCAACACTGAAGTTGCAGTGTGTTAATACGAAGAACTTACACGAAAATGTAAAACAAAGAAAAATATAATTAAGTCAATATAAGATTTGCGCGTTGTGACGACCTGTTAAAAGAGAAATATAGACGTAAAATTATTGAACCACGCACGCACATTGTGCCATGTTAACTTATCAAATTTAGAATGAAACATAAAGCGAAACATAAGAATCTTGAACCACACATGCATGTTGTGTCGTGTTAACTTACAAAATTTAGAATGAAACGTAAAAAAATAATTGTGAAATATGAAAAGTATAGAGAACAAAGTTGAAAATATAAAAGTCGTGAAATTAATTGCTAAAAATGAAAAGTTTTGGTTAAAAGTAAAAAAAATCAGATTTGAGAAGTTACATTTTAAAAAAGTAAAATATTAGATTAAAAATGAAAAAAATATTTTTTTTACAAAAATTCTCTATGCATAAGATGAAACACCTATACATAGAATATTTGCTAATTAGTATAATTTATTTTGTTCTAAGTTACTTAATTTGAATAATCATAACACTTGATTATTATTTAATAGTCTTATTTTCTTTATGTTATCTCTACTTCAAGTTAAATTTTAAAAATATTTTTTAGATATGAAAAAGTTGAAATAACATAATGTATTAAATCTAAAAAGGATAAAAATAATTTAAGATCAAATTATAATTTTAAATATCATCTTTTTAAATTATAATTAACTTAAAAAGAATAATTTCAAATATAAAATAATTTCAAATATCAATCTTTTTAATTATAATTAAGATCAAATTATAGAAAAAATTTATTTTTTAAAGGCGAAGAAAAAATATATAGATAAAAAAATGGGGGATACAAGACTAGTAAGAATTCAATTGAATTAGAATCTAAATTTTATAAGCTATTTAGTTTGGTTAGTAAGAATTCGTTAAAATTGAAATTTGAATTCATTTCTCACGTGCTTGGTTGCAAAAGGAATTAGATTTGTAACTGTAACATATGTCCATTTGGAAAATAGAAACTCAAATCCGAATCCATTTGGGTCAATTTTAGAAATCAAGTTCATTAGTTAGTAATTTAATTTATTTTAATACAATAATAATACTATTTATTCAATTCCATTTGTTAAATCCTTTGATCAATTCATAGTAATTTCATGATCTATAGAATAAAGTTTAATAAATTTATAAAGTTTATTTGTCAATTATGAGTTTTAATTATTAAACCAAAATAAATAATTACTACACAAAAGTTTATTATTCTTACAAATATGTAAAGTCTATAAAAGCTTTATAAACTAATTATTGGTTTAATAGAATCTATAAATAAACAATCCATGTTTAGTTGTTGATCATGTCTTTAGTCTAATTCTAAGACATCAACCCTTAGGTTGAATCGTAAAGGAATCGTTAGAGAATCTTATTTTCTTATTATTATTCAAAAGTGCACCTCATATATCATGTGAGATTTCCATACCTTTTTTATTTTATTTCATACATTTTGAGGTGAAACATGTTAATCTTATAAACATACACTTGTAAACATCTTGATACTTGTAATGCACGAGCATTCGTTTATAAACTTGTCATGGTTATTTGAGATATTTGCGAGCCTTATATGATAGCCATATTGTAAAAACAATCATAACTATTGCTAGCCTAGCAATGTCATTAATCTAATGGGCCTGACAAGCATATTTGATGCTAAGTCAAGGTTATTGACGGCTCCGATGACGTATGCTTGTTCATCATAGGAACCAAGTACACTTAGTTAATCGTTATAACTTTTAGTGGACATATTTGTCAAGGTTTGATTGTATCATTATGTTATCTATATTCTTGCATTATTTCTTAACCTATGACATTAATTGCTTCTTAAACATTGTTTTCATACGTATGTACAAATTCATGGAAACTCACCAACATTATATGTTGATCGTATTTTTTAACATGTTTCAGGATTGCTACTTTGAGGAATTCTTCTTGCTCATATAGGACTTGGACCTAGTTAAACTAAAAATTTTATTTTGTTGTTAAAATCTTGATTGTATTGTAATGATTTATTTGTTTACTATTATTCAATGAAAAATGACATTTAATATTATTTCAACTTATTTAATTCCATATGCTATGAACAAACGTTTCATATTTGTCCGCCCCGATGATTCCGCCGTTAGTCGGGGTGTGACAGTACTTGTAATTAATTCCCTCAATTTCTTCAAATGAAGATTTCAAAAGGGCTTGGATATATAACATGTCACACCCCAACCTTGACGGCGGAAACGTCGAGATGTGAGGGTTAAGATTGTTCACAGCCACATAACGCTATATTAAATTGTATATTATTATCATAAGTCTTGGATAGATATAACAATCATAAGTCTTATACAAGAAATAAGTTCAACATAACATAACATAATGTAACTTTTTATTTCATTATCTAGGTCCAAGTCCTAGATTATAGCATGCTTCAAATAGATCACTTTAGGCTTGAGGTTGACCTGAAACATGATAAAAATAAGAGTCAACTAAAAATAGTTGGTGAGTTTCCAAGGTTTTCATACATAATATGAAAAAAAAGAAAGTTACAAGTAGCAATTCATGTCATAGGTTATAAGCTAGTAAGGTTATAGAACACATATCGTTACAACCAACCTCGACTTGATTACAAGTATAAAAGATTGGCTAAGTGTATTTGGTTCCCTAGTGCACAAGCATACGGCTCCTAGGAGTCGGCATTACATCGACTTTAGCACCAAATAGGCTTGTCAGGCCCAAAGATCTAAGACGTTGCCAGGCTAGCAATAGTTAATGATTGTAAACAAACTATGTATCTCATATAAACACTTACAATAAACAAATAACCATGACAAAATAATATTGAATTGCACGTGATTTACAAGTCTCAAATGTGTATAAGTGTGTCATGTATAAGCTATCATGTTTCACCCCAAGTTGTGTAAAAAAAATATGAAAAAGGGGCAAGAAAACTCACATGGTCAAGAAAATATATAACAGATGATAATAAAAATAGCAATCGTCGTTCCAACGTAAAGTCTTCACATACACCTAATTATTAGATATTACAAGATTTAAACTTAAACATAATGAGTTAACTATTAATGAGTACTAGGGTTAAGTAGAGTTTGAGTTTGTTAAATAATTATATTTAACAATTGAAAATCATTTATATTTTCAAAAATATATATTTATGTTTTATACTAATATTGAAAAAGAAATATTAATACATTTTGAAAGTTTCATAAAATTTGATAGATTTTTATAGCAAAAAGATTAAGTACTATAAACGATATTAAAAGAAACATTTTGAAACTAATATTTTTAGTTATTATTTGTAATCCTTTTATTATTCAATAAAAAAATAATAATAATTAACTACTTAACTAAAAGAGAATACAAAATATGGTTGCTTTTGAAAATATTTAAAGTTTATAAAATAATTTTTATATATATTAAACTTTTTATAATTTAATTAAGGGTAAAACCTTAAAAAATAACATGATGGTGCCCGGGTTCGAACCGGGACCTCATGTGTGGTGAATGAGTAACTTAACCAGTGAACCAAGGCATCCAGCCGCGTTAGTGTTCGCGTTTAATTAACAAAAAGCATACCTAAACAAAACCCCCAAATCCTTAAGAACCCTAGAACCCAATCGATCAAAATTGATTGTCAATTCGAGGTTGTTGATCGAATTAACCATGGGGCTTTTGTTCCCCAACCAAAATCGAGTTTAAACATGTGTTTAATCACTTGTTTGTAGATTAATTGATTATGAACAATTGTTGAACCCAGTCGCGACCACAACAAGGCTCGATTGTTATGCAAACGTTGATGGAAATCAAATTGAACTCGTGGAAAGCTTCGAATGAAGTTCTTGATTCAAAGCCCTCAATCAAATGAAGTTAAAAATGTTCGGAAGATGGCTCTCGCTTAGCTTGCAGGTTCGTGACGAAAGGGTAATCCGATTGCGTTGTTTGAGTGTTATTAGATGTAATTGATAGTTGTGAACGTTTATTATTGGTTGGATGATTGTTTAAGTTCGTTTAATTTGGTTATTATTAGCGTTTATGCTCGACCGTTAACTCATCGATTAAGTTTCGGTTTCACGTTCGATCCACTTCATAACCGAGTTAAAACCCAATATTCTTACGTTTAAGTTCGAATCGTGTTCTGAGACGATTGAATCGTTGGAGGATTAAAATTTGAAGATTTGGTTCGGTTTCGAGGCTCGCCGGACTCCGGCCGAAGGTGACCGGAGCGGCTGCCGGAAATACGGGGGAGGGATGTTTTTGGTTTTAAATAATTACACATTGGTCCCTCATTAAGTTTCTTTTTATTTTAAGCAGAACTTCAATATAAAGTTTATAAATTGACATTAAGACCCCCTAATCTTTAACTACTTAAAGTTTTAAACATGTTAAATTTATAACTATACCATTTATTTTCATTATCATTAGTAACATTATTATAGCTATTATTATTCTTATTATTACACTATTATTATTATGATTATAATTATTATTATTATTACTTTTATTAATATTACCATTATTATTTTTATTTAATATTATTTAACCTAATGACAAAATGAATAAGCACAAACAACACATGAGTTTCAAAATTTACAATAATAACCTTGTAAGAGTAAACGAAGTTAACTTTAGTTATGAAAATACGAGATGTTACAGTCTCCCCCACATAAAAGAATTTCGTCCCGAAATTAAAAGAAATGAAACTATACAAATAATGGGTATCTCTTCTTCATGTGCTCCTCACTCGTTCCCAAGTAAATTCAGCGCCACGTTTATTTTCCCATCGAACCTTGACGATTGGGGTTGTTGTGGTTCTAGTCTTCTTCATTATACGATCCATGATCTCTACAGGTTTCTCGACAAAATGTAATGACTCGTCGATCTGTATGTCTTCCAGCGGAACATACAGACTTTCGTCGGCCAAACCTCTCAAATTTGAGACGTGGAACACAGGATGAATTCCACTAAGGTCGGAGGGTAACTCTAGTTTATAAGCCACTTTCCCAATCCTTTTCAGGATTTTGAAAGGTCCTACAAACCTTAGAGCCAGTTTGCCCTTCTTTCCAAAACGAACCACCCCTTTCCACGGTGAAACCTTGAGAAGAACCATCTCCCCAACTTGGAATTCTAATGGCTTACGTCGCTTGTCAGCATAACTCTTTTGACGACTTCTCGCCACTTCAAGGTTCTTGCGAATAATAGAAACTTTATCGGTCGTCGCTCTTGTATAAGTCAGGACCAGTGATGAAGTTTTCACCAATGTCGGTCCAACAGATCGGTGAATGACATTTACGACCATAAAGTGCTTCAAACGGTGCCATCTTGATACTCGAGTGGTAACTATTGTTATACGAAAATTCCGCGAGCGGTAGATGCGTATCCCAATCGCCACCAAAGTCAAGAACATAGAGACGTAGCAAATCCTCCAAAGTTTGGATCGTTCGCTCGGTTTGACCATCAGTTTGAGGATGGTAAGCCGTGCTTAGATCCAATTGTGTACCCAAAGTCCTTGCATAGACGACCAAAAATGTGAAGTGAAACGAGCATCTCGGTCAGATATGATGTGCAGAGGTACCCCATGACGACTTACAATCTCATCAACGTATATACGAGCTAACTTTGATGTCTTGTAAGTGTCACGTATGGGTATAAAATGTGCCGACTTGGTCAATCGGTCAACGATCACCCATATGCTATCATGTCCTCGAGAGGTTCGGGGTAGCTTTGTTATGAAGTCCATGGATATGTGTTCCATTTCCACATAGGGATCTCGGTTGCTCAAGTAATCCACTTGGACGTTGATGTTCGGCTTTAACTTTCGTACATGTGAGGCACTTAGCTACATAAGTCGCTATGTCTTTCTTCATTCCAGGCCACCAATATGACCACGTAGGTCCATGTACATCTTATCGGAACCAGATGAATAGAATAACGAGTTTGATGAGCTTCGTTCATAATAAAGGTACAATGTTATCGTGATATTGGAACCCAAATACGATTGGCGAAGTACATCAATCCATTGGATTTCGTTTCCATTGGGTTAGAAGATTATGCTCCAACTCATCCTTCATTCTCCCTTCTCGTTGAACCACTTGTTGAGCCTCCAGATGCTAGACTCGATGTCACTATCTATTCTCAGTTTTTTAGTAGTACGGTGGTCTCATTGACATCTAGTCGAATTTCAGTATCGAACTCACCCAAGGTGTCAACCCTTGACGTCGATCTCGAATTTCTTGGAATGAGATCATCTTGTTGTGAATCTTTCGGCTCAGTGCATCGGCCACAACGTTTGCTTTACCAGGATGGTAACGAATGTCACAATCATAGTCACTAATCAACTCCACCCAACGACGTTGTCTCATATTGAGATCTTTTTATTGAAAACGTGTTGAAGGCTTTTGTGATCGGTGTAGACTATACATTGCGTACCATACAGGTAGTGCCTCCAAATCTTCAAAGCAATACAACAGCACCAAGCTCGAGATCATGAGTGTGTAATTCACCTCGTGAACCTTCAATTGCCTCGATGCGTAAGCTATGACCTTCCCTCGTTGCATAAGAACACAACCAAGGCCTTGTTTAGATGCGTCACAATACACAGTGAAATCATCGTTTCCATCGGGTAGGGTCAAGATAGGAGCATTGCATAACTTATGCTTTAACGCTTCAAAAGCTTCTTCTTGCTCGGAACCCCCTCGAAGGGTTTATTCTTTTGTGTCAAAGTGGTGAGCGATTTCGCGATCCTCGAGAATTGGCAATGAATCGCCGATAATAACCAGCAAGACCAAGAAAAGAACGAACTTCGGTAGGAGTTGTAGGAACACACCAATTCTTCACAGCTTCCACCTTTGCAGGATCAACGTGAATTCCTTGGCTATTCACCACGTGTCCTAGAAATTGAACTTCTTCGAGCCTGAAATCACACTTCGAGAACTTTGCGTACAATTGCTCTTTCTTAACAACTCAAGAACCAATCTCAAATGCCTCATGATCGGTGTTGGACTTGGAATAGATAAGTATGTTATCAATAAAGACGATCACAAACTTGTCTAGATAAGGCTTGCATACTCGGTTCATGAGATCCATGAAGACAGCAGAGCATTGGTTAAACCAAAAGGCATCACCATAAACTCATAGTGTCCATAACGAGTACGGAAAGCGGTCTTTGGGATGTCATCCTCATGAACTCGTAATTGATGATATCCAGAACGTAGATCAATTTTCGAGAATATGGCAGCTCCTTGAAGTTGATCAACAAGTCATCGACGCGAGGAAGAGGATAACGATTCTTGATGGTAAGTTTGTTAAGCTCGCGATAATCGATGCACATACGAAACGATCCATCTTTCTTCTTCACGAAAAGAATAGTGCACCCCAAGGCGAAGAACTAGGACGGATGAAGCCTTTCTCGGACAGCTCTTGCAGTTGACAAGAGAGTTCTTGCATTTCCGATGGTGCAAGCCGATATGGTGACTTGGCCACGGGGTTTGCTCCCGGTATCAAGTCAATTTTAAACTCGACTTCACGCACGGGAGGTAACCCACTAAGGTCATCGGGAAATACTTCAGGAAAGTCTCGTACGATAGGGACATCCTTAAGTTCTTTCCCTTTGACTTTCGTGTTGACCACATAAGCCAAGAAGGCCATATACTTCTTGTTTAAGCACTTTCGGGCTTGAGTGCAAGACATGAGTTTAAGCCCTTTAGAAGATTTTTCACCGAACACCTTCAACGTATCTCCAGAGGGTAACGGTATGCGAATGCACTTCTCGAAACAAATGATCTCGGCATGGTGTTTGGCTAACCAATCCATACCAATGATGACGTCAAAGCTTCCTAGTTTCATAGGAATAAGATCGATAAGAAAATCATGCGTGTCAAGACTTAAGATGCAATCACGAACGATAACGTCAACGGTAATTCGTTTCTCCATCGGCAACTTCAACAGTAAAGGTCTTTCTAGTTTCGTATGTGGCTTAGCAAGTATGGGTTCAAACTCTAATGAAACAAAACTTTTATCGGCTCCAAATCAAATAGGACATAGGCATAAGTTTTGTTAATAAGGACATACCTGTTCAATTTTTAAGGTATTTAACAATACAGGTAAAATATGAAATGAATTTGATCACAAAATTTAAGGGTGAGTTAACGTACCATTCACCACATCGTTGTTTGCTTGTGCTTGGTTAGCGTTGATGTTGAAAGCACATCTTCGGGCTTGTGGAACATTACCCACAAGACGAGGGCATTGTGGGCGAAAATGGCCAGGTTCCCCACAGTTGTAGCAAACACGGTTTGTGACCACAGCGGCATTGTTAGGTGCACGGTGGCAAGTCGCCACCAATGACCATATTTACCGCATAAGGTGCAAATGCGGCATGGTTGATTCCCCGATGATGATACCTACACGTGCTGCACATCGGTTGTGGACCAGCATAAGCCCTAGCCCCAGGCACTTGTGCCACAGATGTAGCCGCAGGTACAGGTTGTCTTTGGGGTGTTTGGGTGCAGCCACGGCATAGTTACGCGCCGGTGTGAACTTGCGCTTCTTGTTGTTGTTATGGCTGTTAGACGGTTCAGCTTTGGTCTCCTTAACCGCCTCGGTAGCCGTCTTCTCCACCTTCTTTGCACCCTTCACAGACATGGTGCCCGCTCTTATATGTTTCTCGGTGAGTTGAGCGGTGATTGTAATGGCTTCTTCCAAGGTTGTGGGTCGG
Organism: Flaveria trinervia; assembly: GCA_025506515.1. Classification (NCBI taxonomy): domain Eukaryota; kingdom Viridiplantae; phylum Streptophyta; class Magnoliopsida; order Asterales; family Asteraceae; genus Flaveria; species Flaveria trinervia. The sequence goes on from CM046448.1 coordinate 7,581,397, forward strand.
CTACCCACCACAGCATCTTGAATTTGGGGTGGTACACCCTTAATGAACTTCTCGATGTTACGGGGAACCGTGTCGACCATATGGGGCAGCAGTATACTCAACTCATGATGCCTAGTTGAGTAGGCCAATGATCACCATCATTTTGTTTCAAATTCCAAAACTCTTCTTCCAACTTTTGCAATTCACTCCTTGGGCAGAACTTCGCGATGGCGATGTTCTTGAACTCTTCCCATGTAAGTGCTAGAATAGCATCAGGTCCACGATTCCTCTTCTCGCTATTCCACCAGGTAAGAGCCCTTTGTTGGAACATACTAGTGGCATAACGAACCTTGAGTGCATCGGGACACTCACAATTGATAAGGTATTCTCTATGCTTTCAACCACTCAAGAAGACCAGTGGCTCCTTCCTTGCCACTAAAACTAGTGGGCTTGCAAGAGCTGAAGTGTTTGAAGGTGCAAGTTTGATTATTCCCATGTTGATTGTTCCCGTTTTGATTGTTGCTATTCTCTCCATCCATTTTCCATTGTTGCTGTCGTTGGTCATTAAGGTGCTATTAAGTTCAGCAACCATGGTCGGGATGACAGCAGCCATTTGTCGAGCAATCATGGCGGCTAACTTACGATCGGAACTTCCACGCTTTCCATGATGACGAGACATGCTGGAATATACAAATGAGTTAGATATGAGAATTGAATAACAAGGATTAATGTTCAACAAGGATAAGGCAAAAAGTTGTAGGCACATGGAATGGTTCCATTTGGTAACGCATTACCATTTGGAAACATTGACACGTCAAGGTAAGTTGACCACTCGCCTTAGAAATTTGTGTATGTTGACCATGGTTTATCACTCATCCCAGAAATCCCCAGGTTAGCATAACTAGTCCCGTAGGATTTATGCGATATGCTTGCCTTAGCCCGAGGGCCTTTTGCCAGGAAATCCAGAATACAGGTGTCCATGTGTCACACAATTTCTTAGGTTTATGAAATCAAAACCATGATGAGATTTACATAGATTAGACATAAGTCTAAAGATTTAATTCTTAAGCATAAGTATATTCCACGTGTTGACGAGAATAAGATTAAGAAGTTTCATTTGTCGGGGAGAGTCAATGAGTCAAAGTTAAGTTTGGGAGACAAGTAACAAAGTTTAGAAAATTACAAGGCAACCTATGCTAAGGCATCAAGTTGCACATAAGTAAAGTATAGCATTATGTAGCATGTAACAATATATATTTCTAAGAATATAAATATTATCCTATGAGGTTCATGCATAACTATAGTCTAGGTCACCATTACTAATAACCTAAGTCTCTATAGTTATGGGCTCTGATACCAATCTGTCACACCCCAACCTTGACGGCGGAACGTCGAGATGTGAGGGTTAAGATTGTTCACAGCCACATAACGCTATGTTAATTGTAAATATTATTATCATAAGTCTTGGAATAGATATAACAATCATAAGTCTTATACAAGAAATAAGTTCAACATAACATAACATAATGTAACTTTTTATTTCATTATCTAGGTCCAAATCCTAGATTATAGCATGCTTCAAATAGATCACTTTAGGCTTGAGGTTGACTTGAAACATGATACAAAATAAGAGTCAACTAAAAATAGTTGGTGAGTTTCCAAGGTTTTCATACATATATGAAAAAAAAGAAAGTTACAAGTAGCAATTCATGTCATAGGTTATAAGCTAGTAAGGTTATAGAACACATATCGTTACAACCAACCTCGACTTGATTACAAGTATAAAAGATTGCTAAGTGTATTTGGTTCCCTAGTGCACAAGCATACGGCTCCTAGGTCGGCATTACATCGATTTTAGCACCAATAGGCTTGTCAGGCCCAAAGATCTAAGACGTTTCCAGGCTAGCAATAGTTATTATTGTAAACAAACTATGTATCTCATTAACACTTACAATAAAATATAACCATGACAAAATAATAAGTTGAATTGCATGTGATTTACAAGTCTCACGTGTATAAGTGTGTCATGTATAAGCTATCATGTTTCACCCCAAGTGTTGTAAAAAAAATATGAAAAAGGGGCAAGAAAACTCACATGGTCAAGAAAATATATAACAGATGATTATAAGAAAATAGCAATCGTCGTTCCAACGTAAAGTCTTCACAATACACCTAATTATATAGATATTACAAGATTTAAACTAAACATAATGGGTTAACTAATTAATGAGTACTAGGGTTAAGTGGATTTTGAGGTTTGTTAAATAATTATATTTAACATTGAAAATCATTTATATTTTCTAAAAATATATATTTATGTTTTATACTAATTATGTGAAAAAGAAATAATAATAACATTTTGAAAGTTTCATAAAATTGAATAGATTTTTATAGCAAAAAGAATTAAGTACTATTAAACGATATTAAAAGAAACATTTTGAAACAATAATAATTTTTAGTTATTATTTGTATCCATTTTATTATTCATAAAAAAAAGTAATAATAATAACTACTTAGACTAAAAGAGAAATACATAAAATATATGGTGGCTTTTTGAAAATATTTAAAGTTTATAAAATAATTTTTATATATATTAAAACATTTTTATAATTTAGTTAAGGGTTAAAACCCTTAAAAAAATAACATGATGGTGCCCGGGTTCGAACCCGGGACCTCATGTGTGTGAATGAAGTAACTTAACCAGTGAACCAAGGCATCCAGTCGCGTTAGTGTTCGCGTTTAAATTAACAAAAAGCATACCTAAACAAAACCCCCAAATCCTTAAGAACCCTAGAACCCAATCGATCAAAATTGATTGTCAATTCGAGGTTGTTGATCGAATTAACCATGGGGCTTTTGTTCCCCGACCAAAATCGAGTTTAACATGTGTTTAATCACCTGTTTGTAGATTAATTGATTATGAATTGTTGAACCCAGTCGCGACCACAACAAGCTCGATGTTTTATGCAAACGTTGATGGAAATCAAATTGAACTCGTGGAAAGCTTCGAATGAAGTTTTGATTCAAAGCCCTCAATCAAATGAAGTTAAAAATGTTCGGAAGATGGCTCTCGCTTAGCTTGCAGGTTCGTGACGAAAAGGTCCTCGATTGCGTTGTTTGAGGTTATTAGATGTAATTGATAGTTGTGAACGTTTAGTATTGGTTGGATGATTGTTTAAGTTCGTTTATTTGGTTATTATTAGCGTTTAATGCTCGACCGTTAACTCATCGATTAAAGTTTCGTTTCACGTTCGATCCACTTTAACCGTTTAAACCCAATTAAGTCTTACGTTTAAGTTCGAATCGTGTTCTGGAGCGATTGAAATCGTTGGAGGATTAAAATTTGAAGATTTGGTTCGGTTTCGAGGCTCGCCGGACTCCGGCCGAAGGTGACCGGAGCGGCTGCCGGAAATACGGGGGAGGGATGTTTTGGGTTTTTAATAATTACACATTGGTCCCTCCATAGTTTCTTTTTATTTTAAGCAGAACTTCAATATAAGTTTATAAATTGACATTAGACCCCCTAATCTTACTACTTAAAGTTTTAAACATTGTTAAATTTATTAACTATACCATTTTTTTCATTATCATTAGTAACATATTATAGCTATTATTATCAATTATTATTACAATTTATTATTATGATTATAATTATTATTATTATTACTTTTATTAATATTACATATTATTTTTATTTAATATTTATTTTAACCTAATGACAATAATGAATAAGCACAAACAACACATGAGTTTCAAAATTTACATAATAACCCTTGTAAGAGTAAACGAAGTTAACTTTTAGTTAATGAAAATACGAGATGTTACAGTCTCCCCAACTTAAAAGAATTTCGTCCCGAAATTAAAAGAAATGAAACTATACAAATAAGAATGGGTATCTCTTCTTCATGTGCTCCTCACGTTCCCAAGTAAATTCAGCGCCACGTTTATTTTCCCATCGAACCTTGACGATTGGGGTTGTTGTGGTTCTAGTCTTCTTCATTATACGATCCATGATCTCTACAGGTTTCTCGACAAAATGTAATGACTCGTCGATCTGTATGTCTTCCAGCGGAACATACAGACTTTCGTCGCCAAACACTTCTCAAATTTGAGACGTGGAACACAGGATGAATTCCACTAAGGTCGGAGGGTAACTCTAGTTTATAAGCCACTTTCCCAATCCTTTTCAGGATTTTGAAAGGTCCTACAACCTTGGAGCCAGTTTGCCCTTCTTTCCAAAACGAACCACCCCTTTCCACGGTGAAACCTTGAGAAGAACCATCTCCCCAACTTGGAATTCTAATGGCTTACGTCGCTTGTCAGCATAACTCTTTTGACGACTTCTCGCCACTTCAAGGTTCTTGCGAATAATAGAAACTTTATCGGTCGTCTCTTGTATAAGTTCAGGACCAGTGATGAAGTTTTCACCAATGTCGGTCCAACAGATCGGTGAACGACATTTACGACCATAAAGTGCTTCAAACGGTGCCATCTTGATACTCGAGTGGTAACTATTGTTATACGAAAATTCCGCGAGCGGTAGATGCGTATCCCAATCGCCACCAAAGTCAAGAACACAGAGACGTAGCAAATCCTCCAAAGTTTGGATCGTTCGCTCGGTTTGACCATCAGTTTGAGGATGGTAAGCCGTGCTTAGATCCAATTGTGTACCCAAAAGTTCTTGCATAGACGACCAAAAATGTGAAGTGAAACGAGCATCTCGGTCATATGATGTGCAGAGGTACCCCATGACGACTTACAATCTCATCAACGTATATACGAGCTAACTTTGATGTCTTGTAAGTGTCACGTATGGGTATAAAATGTGCCGACTTGGTCAATCGGTCAACGATCACCCATATGCTATCATGTCCTCGAGAGGTTCGGGGTAGCTTTGTTATGAAGTCCATGGATATGTGTTTCCATTTCCACATAGGGATCTCGGGTGCTCAAGTAATCCACTTGGACGTTGATGTTCGGCTTTAACTTTCGTACATGTGAGGCACTTAGCTACATAAGTCGCTATGTCTTTCTTCATTCCAGGCCACCAATATTGACCACGTAGGTCCATGTACATCTTATCGGAACCAGGATGAATAGAATAACGAGTTTGATGAGCTTCGTTCATAATAAAGGTACGAATGTTATCGCGATTTGGAACCCAAATACGATTGGCGAAGTACATCAATCCATTGGATTTCGTTTCCAATTGGGTTAGAAGATTATGCTCCAACTCATCCTTCATTCTCCCTTCTCGTTGAACCATTTGTTGAGCCTCCAGGATGCTAGACTCGATGTCACTATCTATTCTCAGGTTTTGTAGTAGTACGGTGGTCTCATTGACATCTAGTCGAATTTCAGTATCGAACTCACCCAAGGTGTCAAACCATTGACGTCGATCTCGAATTTCTTGGAATGAGATCATCTTGTTGTGAATCTTTCGGCTCAGTGCATCGGCCACAACGTTTGCTTTACCAGGATGGTAACGAATGTCACAATCATAGTCACTAATCAACTCCACCCAACGACGTTGTCTCATATTGAGATCTTTTTGATTGAAAACGTGTTGAAGGCTTTTGTGATCGGTGTAGACTATACATTGCGTACCATACAGGTAGTGCCTCCAAATCTTCAAAGCAAATACAACAGCACCAAGCTCGAGATCATGAGTTGTGTAATTCACCTCGTGAACCTTCAATTGCCTCGATGCGTAAGCTATGACCTTCCCTCGTTGCATAAGAACACAACCAAGGCCTTGTTTAGATGCGTCACAATACACAGTGAAATCATCGTTTCCATCGGGTAGGGTCAAGATAGGAGCATTGCATAACTTATGCTTTAACGCTTCAAAAGCTTCTTCTTGCTCGAACCCCACTCGAAGGGTTTATTCTTTTGTGTCAAAGTGGTGAGCGGTTTCGCGATCCTCGAGAAATTGGCAATGAATCGCCGATAATAACCAGCAAGACCAAGAAAAGAACGAACTTCGGTAGGAGTTGTAGGAACACACCAATTCTTCACAGCTTCCACCTTTGCAGGATCAACGTGAATTCCTTGGCTATTCACCACGTGTCCTAGAAATTGAACTTCTTCGAGCCAGAAATCACACTTCGAGAACTTTGCGTACAATTGCTCTTTCTTTACAACTCAAGACCAATCTCAAATGCAGCTCATGATCGGTGTGGACTTGGAATAGATAAGTATGTCATCAATAAAGACGATCACAAACTTGTCTAGATAAGGCTTGCATACTCGGTTCATGAGATCCATGAAGACAGCAGGAGCATTGGTTAAACCAAAAGGCATCACCATAAACTCATAGTGTCCATAACGAGTACGGAAAGCGGTCTTTGGGATGTCATCCTCATGAACTCGTAATTGATGATATCCAGAACGTAGATCAATTTTCGAGAATATGGCAGCTCCTTGAAGTTGATCAAACAAGTCATCGATGCGAGGAAGAGGATAACGATTCTTGATGGTAAGTTTGTTAAGCTCGCGATAATCGATGCACATACGAAACGATCCATCTTTCTTCTTCACGAAAAGAACAGGTGCACCCCAAGGCGAAGAACTAGGACGGATGAAGCCTTTCTCGGACAGCTCTTGCAGTTGACAAGAGAGTTCTTGCATTTCCGATGGTGCAAGCCGATATGGTGACTTGGCCACGGGGTTTGCTCCCGGTATCAAGTCAATTTTAAACTCGACTTCACGCACGGGAGGTAACCACTAAGGTCATCGGGAAATACTTCAGGAAAGTCTCGTACGATAGGGACATCCTTAAGTTCTTTCCCTTTGACTTTCGTGTTGACCACATAAGCCAAGAAGGCCATATACTTCTTGTTTAAGCACTTTCGGGCTTGAGTGCAAGACATGAGTTAAGCCCTTTAGAAGATTTTTCACCGAACACCTTCAACGTATCTCCAGAGGGTAACGGTATACGAATGCACTTCTCGAAACAAATGATCTCGGCATGGTGTTTGGCTAACCAATCCATACCAATGATGACGTCAAAGCTTCCAAGTTTCATAGGGATAAGATCGATAAGAAAATCATGCGTGTCAAGACTTAAGATGCAATCACGAACGATAACGTCAACGGTAATGGTTCTCCATCGGCAACTTCAACAGTAAGACTGGTCTTTCTAGTTTCGTATGTGGCTTAGCAAGTATGGGTTCAAACTCTAATGAAACAAAACTTTTATCGGCTCCAGAATCAAATAGGACATAGGCATAAGTTTTGTTAATAAGGAACATACCTGTTCAATTTTTAAGGTATTTAACAATACAGGTAAAATATGAAATGAATTTGATCACAAAATTTAAGGGTGAGTTAACGTACCATTCACCACATCGTTGTTTGCTTGTGCTTGGTTAGCGTTGATGTTGAAAGCACGTCCTCGGCTTGTGGAACATTACCCACAAGACGAGGGCATTGTGGGCGAAAATGGCCAGGTTCCCCACAGTTGTAGCAAACACGGTTTGTGACCACAGCGGCATTGTTAGGTGCACGGTGGCAAGTCGCCACCAAATGACCATATTTACCGCATAAGGTGCAAATGCGGCATGGTTGATTCCCCGGATGATGATACCTACACGTGCTGCACATCGGTTGAGGACCAGCATAAGCCCTAGCCCCAGGCACTTGTGCCACAGATGTAGCCGCAGGTACAGGTGTCTTTGGGGTTGTTTGGGTGCAGCCACGGCATAGTTACGCGCCGGTGTGAACTTGCGCTTCTTGTTGTTGTTATGGCTGTTAGACGGTTCAGCTTTGGTCTCCTTAACCGCCTCGGTAGCCGTCTTCTCCACCTTCTTTGCACCCTTCACAGACATGGTGCCCGCTCTTATATGGTTCTCGGTGAGTTGAGCGGTGATTGTAATGGCTTCTTCCAAGGTTGTGGGTCGGCTACCCACCACAGCATCTTGAATTTGGGGTGGTACACCCTTAATGAACTTCTCGATGTTGCGGGGAACAGTGTCGACCATATGGGGCAGCAGTATACTCAACTCATGATGCCTAGTTGAGTAGGCCAAATGATCACCATCATTTTGTTTCAAATTCCAAAACTCTTCTTCCAACTTTTGCAATTCACCTTGGGCAGAACTTCGCGATGGCGATGTTCTTGAACTCTTCCCATGTAAGTGCTAGAATAGCATCGGGTCCACGATTCCTCTTCTCGCTATTCCACCAGGTAAGAGCCCTTTGTTGGAACATACTAGTGGCATAACGAACCTTGAGTGCATCGGACACTCACAATTGATAAAGGTATTCTCCATGCTTTCAACCACTCAAGAAGACCAGTGGCTCCTTCCTTGCCACTAAAACTAGTGGGCTTGCAAGAGCTGAAGTGTTTGAAGGTGCAAGTTTGATTATTCCCATGTTGATTGTTCCCGTTTTGATTGTTGCTATTCTCTCCATGACCATTTCCATTGTTGCTAGCGTTGGTCATTAAGGTGCTATTAAGTTCAGCAACCATGGTCGGAATGACAGCAGCCATTTGTCGAGCAATCATGGCGGCTAACTTACGATCGGAACTTCCACGCTTTCCATGATGACGAGACATGCTGGAATATACAAATGAGTTAGATATGAGAATTGAATAACAAGGATTAATGTTCAACAAGGATAAGGCAAAAAGTTGTAAGGCACATGGAATGGTTCCATTTGGTAACGCATTACCATTTGGAAACGTTGACACGTCAAGGTAAGTTGACCCACTCGCCTTAGAAATTTGTGTATGTTGACCATGGTTTATCACTCATCCCAGAAATCCCCAGGTAGCATAACTAGTCCCGTAGGATTTATGCGATATGCTTGCCTTAGCCCGAGGCCTTTTGCCAGGAAATCCAGAATACAGGTGTCCATGTGTCACACAAATTTCTTAGGTTTATGAAATCAAAACCATGATGAGATTTACATAGATTAGACATAAGTCTAAAGATTTAATTCTTAAGCATAAGTATACGATTCCACGTGTTGACGAGAATAAGATTAAGAAGTTTCATTTGTCGGGGAGAGTCAATGAGTCAAAGTTAAGTTTAGGGAGACAAGTAACAAAGTTTAGACAATTACAAGGCAACCTATGCTAAGGCATCAAGTTGCACATAAGTAAAGTATAGCATTATGTAGCATGTAACAATATATATATTTCTAAGAATATAATATTATCCTATGAGGTTCATGCATAAGCTATAGTCTAGGTCACCATTACTAATAACCTAAATCCCTATAGTTATGGGCTCTGATACCAATCTGTCACACCCCAACCTTGACGGCGGAAACGTCGAGATGTGAGGGTTAAGATTGTTCACAGCCACATAACGCTATGTTAATTGTAAATATTATTATCATAAGTCTTGAATAGATATAACAATCATAAGTCTTATACAAGAAATAAGTTCAACATAACATAACATAATGTAACTTTTTATTTCATTATCTAGGTCCAAATCCTAGATTATAGCATGCTTCAAAAGATCACTTTAGGCTTGAGGTTGACCTGAAACATGATAAAAATAAGAGTCAACTAAAAATAGTTGGTGAGTTTCCAAGGTTTTCATACATAATATGAAAAAAAGAAGTTACAAGTAGCAATTCATGTCATAGGTTATAAGCTAGTAAGGTTATAGAACACATATCGTTACAACCAAACCTCGACTTGATTACAAGTATAAAAGATTGGCTAAGTGTATTTGGTTCCCTAGTGCACAAGCATACGGCTCCTAGGAGTCGGCATTACATCGATTTAGCACCAAATAGGCTTGTCAGGCCCAAAGATCTAAGACGTTTCCAGGCTAGCAATAGTTAATGATTGTAAACAAACTATGTATCTCATATAAACACTTACAATAAACATATAACCATGACAAATAATAAGTTGAATTGCATGTGATTTACAAGTCTCAAACGTGTATAAGTGTGTCATGTATAAGCTATCATGTTTCACCCCAAGTTGGTGTAAAAAAAATATGAAAAAGGGGCAAGAAAACTCACATGGTCAAGAAAATATATAACGATGATTAATAATAAAATAGCAATCGTCGTTCCAACGTAAAGTCTTCACAATACACCTATTATATAGATATTACAAGATTTAAACTTAAACATAATGGGTTAACTAATTAATGAGTACTAGGGTTAAGTGGAGTTTGAGGTTTGTTAAATAATTATATTTAACAATTGAAAATCATTTATATTTTCTAAAAATATATATTTATGTTTTATACTAATTATGTGAAAAAGAAATAATAATAACATTTTGAAAGTTTCATAAAATTTGAATAGATTTTTATAGCAAAAAGAATTAAGTACTATTAACGATATTAAAAGAAACATTTTGAAACAATAATAATTTTTAGTTATTATTTGTAATCCATTTTATTATTCATAAAAAAAGTATAATAATAACTACTTAGACTAAAAGAGAAATACATAAAATATGGTGGCTTTTTGAAAATATTTAAGTTTATAAAATAATTTTTATATATATTAAAACATTTTTATAATTGTTTAAGGGTTAAAACCCTTAAAAAAATACATGATGGTGCCCGGGTTCGAACCCGGACCTCATGTGTGTGAATGAAGTAACTTAACCAGTGAACCAAGGCATCCAGTCGCGTTAGTGTTCGCGTTTAAATTAACAAAAAGCATACCTAAACAAAACCCCCAATCCTTAAGAACCCTAGAACCCATCGATCAAAATTGATTGTCAATTCGAGGTTGTTGATCGAATTAACCATGGGGCTTTTGTTCCCCGACCAAAATCGAGTTTAAACATGTGTTTAATCACCTTTTGTAGATTAATTGATTATGAACAATTGTTGAACCCAGTCGCGACCACAACAAGGCTCGATTGTTATGCAACGTTGATGGAAATCAAATTGAACTCGTGGAAAGCTTCGAATGAAGTTCTTGATTCAAAGCCCTCAATCAAATGAAGTTAAAAATGTTCGGAAGATGGCTCTCGCTTAGCTTGCAGGTTCGTGACGAAAGGGTAATCCGATTGCGTTGTTGAGTGTTATTAGATTAATTGATAGTTGTGAACGTTAGTATTGGTTGATGATTGTTTAGTTCGTTTATTTGGTTTTATTAGCGTTTATGCTCGACCGGTTATTAACTCATCGATTAAAGTTTCGGTTTCACGTTCGATCCACTTCATAACCGAGTTAAAACCCAATTAAGTCTTACGTTTAAGTTCGAATCGTGTTCTGGAGACGATTGAAATCGTTGGAGGATTAAAATTTGAAGATTTGGTTCGTTTTCGAGGCTCGCCGGACTCCGCCGAAGGTGACCGGAGCGGCTGCCGGAATACGGGGGAGGGATTTTTGGGTTTTAAATAATTACACATTTGGTCCCTCAACATTAAGTTTCTTTTTATTTTAAGCAGAACTTCAATATAAAGTTTATAAATTGACATTAAGACCCCCTAATCTTTAACTACTTAAAGTTTTAAACATTGTTAATTTATTAACTATACCATTATTTTCATTATCATTAGTAACATTATTTAGCTATTATTATTCAATTATTATTACAACTATTATTATTATGATTATAATTATTATTATTATTACTTTTATTAATATTAACATTATTATTTTTATTAATATTTATTTTAACCTAATGACAATAATGATAAGCACAAACAACACATGAGTTTCAAAATTTACAATAATAACCCTTGTAAGAGTAACGAAGTTAACTTTTAGTTAATGAAAATACGAGATGTTACAAAACACCCCAAAATTATAATATTGTAAACGACTCGTATAACCTCATACCGTCGTATAGGGGTCGTATAGCCCTATAGGGGGGAATAACCCATATGACAACCCCGTGAATTTTTTTTCCTTGTAGTTAGTGTTGAAATTTGCCTACGCGTCATATAGCCCTATATGTGTCGTTGGGGGGGGTGGGTGGGGGGTCGTATAGGGTTATATGGCGTGTATAGCTCTCTCACAACCCCCTAAAATTCCCTGTTTTTAGTGTATTCGACCCTTCCAAAGTTTGAAATATTACAATTCCATCGACCCCCAACTCCGTCATCGACCACTACCTAGAACTTCCGCCCATCCCCAACAACACTACGACGGCCCTTGCACCGCCACCATCCGCCCGCCGCCCACCGCCAAACGCCACCTCCGTTGATCACCCAAAGCCGTTTGACACCCCACTCACAACTCGCTTGTTGCCCTGCCCTGACAACCTAAACCTATTAACCCAAACCCGTTGAAAACATATCATAGTGTAAGTGTTGTTAACAATCCACAACCGTTGCTAACCGCACCCACCGCCTACTACGCTCGTCTCCACCAACCGCGCCCACGGTTGACTATCGACTGTCTTCACCAACCCGTGTTACTTTTAAATGCGCTTGAGACGACTGTTAGTCCTCGGTTTCGAGTGTAATCAGTTGGTGACAATGATGGGATACTGTCGGCTTTTGCAACGTGTGCGGTTGGTGTAATATCTGTCATTTTAAATTATAAACCTGGACCTGAACTCATTTTGAATATTCATATGATATAGATTCCTTTATTAAACTTATTTACTCTAGTGAATCACATAGATTAAAATGTAAGCAACATAAAAAATATTTAAATAGTTAATCACAATTTAGAGAGGGTTTTTGCTTATCATTGACCTTAGAATCTACCTACAAAGTAATTTGATTAACAACAACGTTTAAACCTTGAATCAACATCCATGTAATCACGACGGTTCTTACTATAATCTTCATCGAATCCAAACTCAATCACGTAAGTTTCACACATCTATATACTCGGTTTCACTTAGGGATCAAAATCCCTAAGTTGGATTCCGTTAACAACTTCGAATTCGTGTTTAATTTGGATCAAATCAAGTTAGGATTTATATGAAATTAGAGGATTTTGCAACTAATGTTTTTAAACATTTAAAGAAGCATTTAACCAGATATAGGCTTCTAGCCCAACCGGTTAACACTCCACCCTTACCCAACCGAGGTCGGGGGTTTGAACCCCGTCCTCGACATTTATTTCTTTAAGTCGTTTTTATATATTTTAAACTCCAAAAATTATACTAATATGTTATTAAATCAAAGTAAAAATAAAATTGTTAACTAAAACATTTCAGAAATTATTAAATTAATTATAAAGATTTTAAAAACTTACGATTTTAAATTTAATTACTTTATAAAGGATAACAAAGATTATAAAAAAAGTATTAATTATTTTGTGGAATTTAAATGTTATAAACCTATTATGGTTCAAATGTAGACTATTTTAAAACATTATAAATCTATATGTTAGATAAATAATTATTCAAATAGAAATTTAAATAGTTATTTAAGTAATTAATTATTCATCTATTCATTTAACCATGTTATATATAATTAGTTAATAAAGTTATTCTTTAAAATTTTATTTAAGTTCTTGAGACTTATAAAATAATATAATTTTCTATATACTTTAGTATTATTTTTAAGGCTTGATATTATAAAACCTTTATAATAAATCATATAAAAGCTCAAAACTTTATTAAATGATTTTAGATAATTTTAAGGACATTTAAAATAAATATTCAATTAATTACCTTTATCAAATTTTAAATAATTATTTATTAAATTAATTATTTCTTTTCACACTCATATTAATTTTTACTAATTCAATAAATTAAATTATTGAATTCTTATTTTAAATTGATTTATTCCAACTTTATTGAACCAAAACATAATCGATTGTATTATTTTATTTTATTTGATTTAGTAAAACCCCCCCAAATTCCAAATAAAACCCTAATTCATGTTTACTCTTGAATCATATTTTTATTCTAATCTTAAGACACCAAATCTTAGATTGAATCGTGAAGGAATCGTTGGAACCATCTTATTTTCTTATTATTATCTTAAGTGCACCCTTCATCATATGAGTTTTTGCATGTGAGTTATTCATGCCCCTTTTTACTTTATTTCACACATTTTAGGGTGAAACATGATAACCTTATCAGCTTACACTTGTAAACTTTATATACCTGTAACGCACATGCAATTCATCTTTAGTTTTTGCCATGATTATTTGTATTATTATGAGTGTTATATGAGATACAATATATGTTGACAATCATTAACTATTGCTAGCATTACGACGTCATAGATCTATGGGCCTGATAAGCCTATTTGGTGCTAAAGCCAATGTATTGCCGGCTCCTGATGACGTATGACTTGTTTATCATTGGAACGAAGTACACTTAGCTAATCGTTATAAACTTGTAAACTTATTCTTGGTCAAGGTTTGATTGTAGCTATATGTGTTCTATAAACTTGCATAGTTCATAACCAATGACATGAATTGCTACTTGTAAATCTTATATATATATATATATATATATATATATATATATGTATATTTAACCCATGAAAACTCACTAACTTTCAAAGTTGACCTTTTATTATAAACATGTTTCAGGATTGCTACTTGAGTAATTTGTTTGCTCATATAGGACTAGGACTTAGTTTAAATAAGTATCTTATGTTGTTGTTTAAATATTTGTTGTATTGTAATGACTTAGTGTATAGTATTATTCAATAAAAATGACATTTAATATTATTTCAATTTATTTACCATGAGCTATGAACAATCGTTTCACTTTCGTCCGCCTATTAGAGCCATGGTTATAGGGAATTAGGTTATTTGAAATAAAATGACCTAGACTATAACCAAGTATCCTTACACATGAGTCTTCTCATGTATTTTATATGCTTAGATAGGATTTTATGTGTCATATGTTTATATTTGATTACGTGATTATATGCCTTATGTGCTTATTCGTATACTTTGAATCTTATCAATGCACACACGAATCTTAAATTATATTCTAAGACATTATGTGCCTAAATCAAATGGTATTAAAAATGAGTTTTGAATCGTTATTTGTGGGTTTTAAGCTTTGTCAAAGTTTATGTCCTACAACTTGAAACATGTAATGCTGGAAGAGCGTGATGCCTGTATCTCGAGGTGTTCTGTCTAGGAAAGGTATTCATATAAATCCAAATCAACCGATGGATACCTTACCTGGAAACCCTTAGGGTGAGTGTCCGCTTATAGGTATACATGTCTTCATTAAGGTTGTAGTTGACCTAATACTTTGATAAGTCAACGTATTGCTTTGGTTTGTAAACCAAACGTTACACTTAAAACATCTTGTTATCATCATCTTATCTTTGATCTTGTCTTCTTGGATCTTAAAACTCATTATCCAATCCTCATAACGGCCTCTAATAATCTTTCTGAATGTCTTCCCTTTAAAATCACACTTATTCTGAAAACCCATTACAATGATACTCTCATTCTAAATTGAATCTTTAATCTTAACAAAAACGATTCTCATATCAACGTTACACTAACGTAACTTTGAAACCTCGATAAAATAAGTAAACAAAAATGATCATCTAAGAACCCTGTTAAAGTTATTTGCCTGGGAAGCTTTTATTAAATTCATATTCCATCCAAAAGTGTCTTAACATATTTCTCATGTTTGTTTAGTTGAGTCCTGTATTGATCCAAAAACTTTGGTGTTGTGACAAAACCTTCCTAATCCTTTTGAACCGTCTTGAATATAAAAGTTTATCATTTAAAATTCTAAACTAATGATCTTGTATCCTTTGCCAAGAAACACATGAAATCATGAATTATGAAATTTAACAAACTTAAGCATACCAAAACATCATAATTAAACTTTTTGAATTTAAACGCCTCTAAGATTTCACTTGCGAACATGAAATGAAATCCAAGTCTCCTCATCTCCTTGAAATTAGTCATCTCGTGATTAAATTTCAGAACGAAATTTCTTAAGTAGGAAAGACTGTAACATCCGTCAATTTTAAATTATAACCCGAACCTGAACTCATTTTGAATATTCATATGATATAGTTTTTTTTTTATTTAAGGTATTTACTCTAGTGAATCACATAGATTATAAATGTAAGCAACATAAAAATTTTATTTAAAATACTAAATCATTCAAACAATATATAATAATATATAATTTATAAAGTAAAGCTTTATAAGTTTATAAAATCTTAACTATTATTTATGATTCTAATTTAAAAAGGAATAATTATATTTTTTAAAGTTCCTACAAAACTTATAATATATATAAGTTATAAATAATTTGGGTTATTTTAAATTAAGGTTTTAAAAGATTAAGGGTTTGAATTGTAGATTTTAAAACTTAAATTAAAAGGTTTTACATAAAATGTTAAACATGGTAAACATGAGGGACCAAAGGTGTAATTTCGTTTAAAACCATCACCGATGACCCTTCTTCCCGTCGGCTACCATCTCCGGCGACCACCAAACCACTCAAAACATCGGATTTAAATGCAATTAAACCGTTTCTTAACCTTCGCACTTAAGTTTCGAACTAATGAGTCATTTTAATGCCTATTATGAGGTGGTTAATTCATTTGAATTGAAACCGAAACACACGATTCAAATCCTTGATCCGTTCGAACATAATAGACCAAACTAAAACCATATAACTGAAGGGAAACCTTCCTTTTGTTTTCGAGAAGCTACCTGAATCTTCAATTTCATTCACCAAACAAACAAACAAAAAAATTGATCATCACCTTCATCTTCGACCTGCAACTAATCGAGACTTACGATCAAAGCAATATTAATCACAATTTACAGAGGGCTTTTGCTTATCATCGACCTTAAAATCTACCTGCAAAGTTAATTTGATTTACAACAACGTTTACACCTTGAATCAACATCCACGCAATTGCGACGGTTCTTACTATCATCTTCATCAAATCCAAACTCAATCACATAAGTTTCACACATCTATATACTCGGTTTCACTTACGGATCAAAAGTCCTAAGTTGAATTCCGTTAACAACTTCAAATTCGTGTTCAATTTGGATCAAATCAAGCTAGGATTTATATGAAATTGAGGGATTTTGGAACTAATGTTTTTAAACATTTAAAGGAGCATTTAACAAGATCTGGGCTTCTAGCCTAACCGGTTAACACTCAACCCTTACCCAACCGAGGTTGGGGGTTCGAAGCCCATCCTCGACATTTATTTTTTAAAGTTATTTTTATATATTTTAAACTCCAGAAATTATACTAATATGTTATTAAATCAAAGTACAAATTAATTTGTTAAGTAAAACATTTTAGAAATTATTAAATTAATTTTAAAGGTTTTAAAAACTTATAATTTTAAATCTAATTACTTTATAAAGAATAACAAAGATTGTAAAAACATTTTTAATCATTTTATGTAATTTAAATGTTATAAACCTATTATGGTTCAAATGTAAATTATTTTAAAACAGTATAAATCTATATGTTAAATAAATAATTATTCAAATAGTTATTTAAATAATTAATTATTCATCTATTCATTTAACCATGTTATATATAATTAGTTAATAAAGTTATTCTTTAAATTTTATTTAAGTTCCTGAAACTTATAAAACAATATAACTTTCTATTGTACTTTATTTTTATTTTTAAGACTTGATATTATAAGACCTTTATAATTAGGGCTGTTCAAATAGCTCGGCGTTTGATACTCGCTTGAACTCGTTCGAAAAAAGCTTGGAATTTTGTTCGTTTGAATTTTGGCTCAGTTGTAAACGAACCGTGTGGCTCGTTTAGTTTGGAAACCACCGAGCACGAGCAAAGATATGCTCGCTCATCGCTCGATCAGTTTCGCTCGAATTATTTTTTACTTTAGTTTTTATATATACATATTATATATTTGTTAATCTATTTAATTATTTACCACTTACCACTATTTTAATTAATAAGTCAAAAAATCAACTACCCTAAATGTAAAGCTTTAATTCTCTAATTAAATCAACACTTCACATTTCAAAATCCTTTCACCATTCCACCCATCACCACTTTCCAGCCGTCCCCCCGTATCCCCCACCTCCCTACCGACTGCCGAGGTGCTAACCCCCGACACTCAACCATGTAACCCCCGACCTCTAGCACTTTGACATGCGCCCCGACCTTCAGCAACCCAACCTGCAATAGTCTAATCGCGCATCCGACCTTCGACAATCCGCCTTTGAAGTGCAAAGTTCGACCTTGTTCGAAGCCCGACATTGTTCATTTCTTTCTAATTGCGATATCTTGGGTTAGTTTTTTTTATTTATAATTTAGTTATTAAAGAATATCTGCACAAGCATTGGTGAAAATACTACAGTTATAACTTGAAAGTTAAAACTTTTGAATGAATTCTTAGTTTTGCTTTAAATATAAAACGAAATCAAACAAAACCGAGCACTCGGTTTAAAACTAAACCGAGTTCGAGCATGAAGAATGCGCTCGAATTTGTAAATTCTAACCGAACCGAGCCGCTCGGTTTGAAACCGAGCCGAGTTTGAGCGGAGCTGCGTTTGGTTCGGTTTGGTTCGTGAACAACCCTATTTATAATAAATCAATAAAAGCTCAAACCTTTATAAAATGATTTTAGATAATATTAAGGTCATTTAAAATAAATATTTAATTAATTACCTTTATCAATTTTTAAATAATTAATTATTTCTTTTTACACATCATATTTAATCTTTACTGATTCAATAAATTAAATTATTGAATTCTTATTTTAAATTGATTTATTCCAATTTTATTGAACCAAAACATAATCGCTTGTTTTATTTTATTTTATTTCATTTAGTTATTAAAAACCTCCAAATTCCCAATGAAACCCTAATTCATGTTTACTCTTGAATCATATTTTTATTCTAATATTAAGACACCAAATCTTAGATTGAATCGTAAAGGAAACGTTGGAACCATCTTATTTTCTTATTATTATCTTAAGTGCACCCTTCATCATGTGAGTTTTTGCATGTGAGTTATTCATGTCTTTTTTTACTTTATTTCACACATTTTAAGGTGAAACATGATAACCTTATCAGCTTACACTTGTAAACTTTATATACCTGTAACGCACATGCAATTCATCTTTAGTTTTTGCCATGATTATTTGTATTATTATGAGTGTTATATGAGATACAATATATGTTGAC